>RJWM01018944.1:0-40017 GCA_004363535.1 Dasyprocta punctata
CTCCAAATGCACTCCCTGATCTGATCTGATCTGCAGACAGATGCAGAGTGTGGGACATTCTTTTTTTTTTTTTTTTTTTTTGGTACTGGGGCTTGAACTCACATCCTTGTGCCTGCCCGGCAGGCGTGTAAACCACTGAGCCAAACTCCCAGCCCTATTTTTTTTGAGACAGGGTCGCACTACGTAGCTCAGGGTGGCCTTGCTCACACTGTAGCCCAAGCCAGTCTCAAACTCACAACGCTCCTCCTACCTCAGCCTCCCGAGTGCTGGGATTAAAGGCGTGCGCCACTACGCCTGGCATGAGCGTGGGGTATTCTGCACGACCTCCATCGTGTTCTCCACAATGTCCAGGTCAGAAACCAGAAGACAGACTGAATGAAGGCCCCATTCAGGCTGAGATGCCTGAAACCTGACAACTAAATGCTCACACAGTTGGGTGTGGTGGTGCATGCCTGTAATCCTAGCACTGGGGAGGCTGAGGCAGGAGGATCACCATGAGTTTAAGGCCAGCCCAGAATACACAGTGACACTCAGACTGAAAAAACAAAACAAGACAAAACAAAACCCTGCTGCATGTGATCCTAGGATCCAGGACTGGGTGTTAAGACAGCAACAGCCTTTGAGGCTCTTTGGGGGTGAGGGGTAATTAGCATACGGACTCATATTAGCTAACATCACTGTATGAATGTTAAGTTTCTATCTCCCCCAGGCGTGGTGGTGGACACCTGTAACCCCACCCCTCAGGAGGTTGAGGCAAGGGGAATGCCACAAGTTCAAGGCCAGCCTGGACTACACAGTGAAATGATTCAATACTTTAAAACAAGAGCTGGGTGTGGCTTGGTCCCAGAGTGCTTGACCAATGTGCATGAGGCCCAGCATGTACGTGTTCCATCCCCAACACTGCAAAAAAAGATAGAAAAAGGAAAGAGAAAGCAAGCAAGCGTAATAAAGATGCTCGGTTCTGTCCTTCAGTGTTTTGGGCTTATCTTAGAGTCCCGGCCACCTCGATACCCAGGGAACAGCCTCGTGTCTAGTCTCCACCCCAGCCTGCATGTGCACTATCTGCTCCACACACTCGGGTACTGCAGTGTAGACGGTTGGAGTTTATTTCCCCAGTGATAGCCCCTCAGTTCCAGCTCTCAGCTACCCTAACAGGGCCGCAGTAGGCAACCTGGCCCTCCGCTCACCCAGCTGCGGGCACAGCCACAGGGCCGAGCCCTTACCAGGCCTGGCAATGTGGTGACCACGATGGGAACACCAACACACTAGTGGCGCATCTCTGCCGAGCGCGGACCGTGGAAGAGGCCCTTGGCGTGTAACTCAGTCCTCCCTGACAAATCAGGGCGGTGATTACTATTATCCATTTGGAAGAGGAAGAAACAGTCACAGAGAGACCCAGAAACCTGCCCAGGCTGCACAACTAGTAAATGACAGAAGCAGGACTTGAGCCCAAGCACCTGATTCTTCAGGGCTCTTTTGTGAACTAGGAGGCCAAGATGCCACTCACTCTCGGAGATCCTCCTGTCTCAGCCTCTGGAGTGCTGGGATAACAGGTGCGCGCCACCGCGGGGCCTCACGGTTTGGGTAAAGAAAGGGGCCTTTCTTTGAATGCCAGCCTGGATTGGGGCCAGGCGCCCCTGACCCTCCCTCTCCCCCACAGCGAGGGCGGCGAGCCCCTGGTCGCACGCGGCTCACCTCAATGGCGGGCAGTGTCTTGCTCGCCTCCGTGCTACTCTCGCCCAGGATGCTGCCGGCGGAGCGGCCCTCGCACTCGTAGCGGAAGCGCATGCCGCGCTGCTTGGGCTGCTCGGTGATGACCAGGTGTGGCCGCGCACCCGGGCCCGGCGGCCCCAGCCGGCTCAGCGCGCAGCCCCAGGACGGGGGCGTGGTGGGGGGCGCAGCCGGGCCCAGGGTGACGGTGCTCAGCGAGGCCGCCCCGCGCGACACCAGGCGAGGCCCCTCGCCCAGGCCCGACGGCGCCCCCTCCAGGCCGAAGCCGTTCTCCTTGATGTACTCGTCGATGATCTCTGCAGGAGAAGCCCCAACAGGCGCGCGGCTTAATCAAGGCGCAATCCCCCCACTCTCCTTCCACCCCACCCCTTCCTTCCGGACTGACCGCCCCCCCAGCGAGGGCGGCGCCAGGACCTTCACACTGAGCTACAGCCCCAGCCCCGCTTGTTTCAGCCTCCCGAGTGCTGGGATTGCAGGCGTGTGCCACCACGCCCGGCTCCCTCAGGCCTTCCCCCCTACCCTTCTTCATTTCTAGAGGTTCTCATTAAATTGCCAGGCTGGTCTTGAATTTACGATGCTCCTGCCTCAGCCTCCCTGTGTGCTGTGATTATAGGTGTGCACCACTACTGCCCAGCACGACTTTTAGCGGGTGGTGCACAGGGGCCACAACTCTGAATGTGACAAAACTGTTCCCTGTGTCCTGCACAGTTCAGCACCCCCAGCCCTCATTGCTGAAACCAGAAATTAGATGATCACCCGATTGCTACATCATTCTTCTGCCTGAGTCCCCACAGAGCCACCTCTCCTGGACACAGAAGGGGCTGGCTCAGGCGCCCTGTGAGTCCTCGTGCTCTAGCCGGAAGGGTTCTTCCTCTGGGCAACCCTGAGACCACCACCTCGTGGCCAGGAGAACTTGGATTCCAGGTGCGGTGCGTGGCACATCTAAGGACCCTCTTCATTGCCCATGAGCCTGCACCTGCTAAGTCCGATCCATGTAGAGTGTCTATCGCTTTGTTCTATTTTAAAAATTGGCCCAGCATGGCAGGGGTCACCTCCTGAAGCTGAGGCAGGAGAATCACAGCAAATTCAAGGTCAGCCTCGACTATACAGTGTGCTCCAAGCCAGCCTGCACTACATAGTGAGACCCTGACTCATAAAACAAAAACAAAACAGACTTACTTTCCTTCTGTTCTCGCCACTCCCACTGCTGCCCCCAGTCCACCCTCCATCTCTCACCCGGACCAGCCTTGCCCCTGCACCTGTCCCCCACATGGGGGGTTTTGCTTGGTCCCCACCTGTCTCACCGCTGCTTTGAAGCCTCCTGAGGCTCCCATCTCCCTGGGGGTCAACACTGACACCCTCCCCAAACTCCATTCATCTCCAAAAAACAGCCCCACCCCCTTGTAACTTGCACCCCCAGAGTTGCTCCTCCTGCTGCCTGTTCCCCACCTTCCCCCTTCACCCCAGGCTGGCGCCTTCTCATCCTTCCAGTCTTAAGCTGGGCTCTCTGAAAGGCTGACACGCAGGTCTCCCCAGGCTGCCTGGCTCCTGTTCCCCCTCCACAGACTTGGCCTCTTCTGTAGCATCGGGCTCATCCCTTCTCTGCCCCTGCCTCCCGCCACTCACGTCTGAATGCCAGGTACCCAGCACAGCACTGGTCCCCAGGAGTGCTCCCCAACACCCGCTGAATGAATGGCACTCCTCACAGTCACAGTCACACCGAGGCTGCTAACACAGGTACCCAGTGTCTCCTGGGGCCTCGCGAGTGCGGTCCCAGCAGCCACATGGTGCCCCGGCCCCATCCCCAGCAGCCGCTGGGGCACTTGGCCCCTCAGCTGGGCCTCCCCGCACACCTGCCCCGGATACTCACCCAGTTCATCTGTGGAGGGAAGAGAAGAGAAAGGCGAGGTCAGAGGTGGCCAAGATTTGTCATTTTCAAGACAGATCCCCAACCCTGTAACTCTGGTAGCTGCTCCAGCTTCCTCCATCCTGGGAACCCTGGGGTGATGCACTGGGGTACCTACTCCCACCCCTATGTCCCTTAAGCCCCAATCCTTGGGGACCTGGCATCAGGGGATCTTCAAACTAAATCAAATGCCTCCCCCAACACATTCACACCTAGGATTAGGAGAGGTGGGTGTCACGGAAAAGCAAAGGGTCTTGTCGCCAGGAAAAGCAATGAATACCCTGAATTCTAAACAGACTTGGGGGCTCCCTCCTAGGCCCCGAGATCTCTGCTGCTGTCCAAAGCTGAGTGTGCTGCTCTTGTGAATCCAGAGCTGTGTGTGGCCTCCTGGCCTGGTGCTGGTGGTGCCCACCCCAAATGCCAGACTTGGCCCTACTTCCTGAGGGAGGAGTGACAGCAATGTCCTCTGTCACCTCCCCAGCAAAAGCAGGCCTTCCAAGGGGCTGTGGAGAAACCGAAACCGACCTCCCGTCATTGCACAGGCAGGCGAGGGGACTCCCAGAGAGACACAGTGAGCCCAGGGGGCACACAGCAGCGAAGCAAAGCCTGAGCCTGTGCCCCACCCAGGGTGGCTGTGCACGCCACTGGCTGGAGACTGAACCTCAGGGACCTGCCTGCTGCCAGGTCTGCCTTCTTCGAGCCCAGGGAGTGGCTCCTAGTGCCCAGAACTTTGCCCCTGGGAAGGCCGGTCTCTTGTACCCCTATTGCATGTCACCTGTGAAGTCACAAGGTGCCAAGGTCCCTTGAGGCTGTGGGGATACTGAGGCTTCGGGGAGCAGGGGACTTGGAAAATCCTTGCTAGACACCTGTGCTAGATGAACCTGGGGATCCAAGGACAAGTTTGCCTGGGGCCCTGCAGAGGCTAAGTCCTGGGTACCAGTGCTGGGCCCTGGGACCAATGTCCTCCATTCCAATCCTGGCTCTGCTACTTGCTAGCTGTGTGCCTTGAGTCCATTATTAAACTTTTTTGTGCCTTGGTTTCTTCATCTCTGAAATGGGCACAACAAATCAGGCTTGGTAGTGCACACCTGTAATCCCAGCACTCAGGAGGCTGAGGCAGGAGGACTGCAGTGAGCTGAAGACCAGTCTGGGCTACACAGGGAGTTCAAGGCCAGCCTGAACTACACAGTGAGACCCTATCTCAAAAAAAAAAAAAAAAAAAAAAAAGACCCAGCAGGGCCTTAGTTATAGACCAAGCATGGTGTGCATGCTTGAAATACCAACACTCCTGAGTCAGGCAGGAGGAACCCTGTCTCAAAAAAAAAAAAATAGAAAGAAAAGAAAAAGGAGTAGGAGAAGGAAGAGGAGGAAGAGGAGAAGGAGGAGGAGGAGGAGGAAGGGGAGGAAAAGAAGAAGGAGAAGGAGAGGAAGAAAGGGGCACAGTAATGCCCACCTCATTGGGCTTAAATAATTTTCAAAATCAGTGTGTGGGAAGAGTTAGAACTGTCAGGTATTAGGCACCCCACAAATGTTGGCTGCTATGGGACAAGTTGTTGGGAGACATTGTTTTATGGGACCAAGTCATCTCTTTTCCTTTCCAGACCTTGGTTTGTCTGTCTATAAAATAGGTAAGTTGGAAGGCACAGTTTCAGAGCTTGGGATACAGGGTCACACCGAGGTGGCTTCAGTCCCAATTATCACTCAGTGGTTACGTGGCACTGGGCATCTCCAAGCCTTCTCTATGGAATGAGGTCTGAGCACCCACTTTGGGGGTGAACATAAGGATTCAGGATCACACAGGTGGCAGGAATGGTGGCACACTCTTGTAATCCCAGCATGTGAGAGGCTGAGGCAGGAAGATCACCATGAATTCAAGGCGAACCTGGGCTACACAGTGAGTTTAAGGCCAGCCTGAACTACACAGTGAGACCCTGTCTCAAACCAACCAACCAACAAACAGAAAACAGGATCATTCAGGCCAACTGCTGGACATAGGCCTTCACTTCCATGTTCCCTCCATAAAGCATGGCTAATTTTTCTTTTTAAGTACTGAAGATTGAACCTAGGGCCTTTGCACTGAGCTACATCCCTGGTCCTTTTATCTAATTTGTCTTTTATTTTGAGACAGGGTGTCACTAAGTCACTAAATTGCTCAGGCTGGGCTCAAACTTGCAATCATCCTGCCTCAGTCTCCAAGAGTGCTGTGACAACAGGTGTGCACCAACCATGGCTGGCTCCACCCTACTATTAAACATCGCTAACCCTAAGATTTCTTCATAGCCTCTATTAGGTTTTATAATCCCATATTTATTGTTTACATATCTGCCTGCCCATCTAAGTAGGTCAGGGAAGGGCTGGGGCTATCTCTGCCACTGCTATGGCCCCTGCCAGCACTGCCCAGCAGAGGCTTAGGTATACAACAGGTGCTCAATAAATATTCAGTGAATAGATGATCTGAGAATTACTCCCACTGAAACCAAATACCTTGCTCTCTTGACCTCGGGAACACAGTCATAGCCTTGTTCCTGCCCAGAACCAGTGTTCAGGTCATATCTGTCCCCAGTGCCATTCCCCAATCTGTCACCACACCTCCAAACCTTCAGATCTGTTGTGGAAGCTGCAGTGCCTCCTCAATGGACAAGCCAGCAACCCCACTCCCAACCCAGACTGAACCCACAGAAATTCTTTCTTTAATTTTGAGACAGGGGCTCACTAAATAGCTAAGTTACCCAGGATGGGCTTGAACTTGCGATCTTCCTGCCTCAGTCTTCCAGAGTTCAAGGCTACCTAGCAAGACCCTGTTGAGAGTGTTAGAATTATAAACACACACTACCACACCACCACACTGGCCCAAGACAGCATTTCTGGAAATTCATCCAAAGATTATCCTTCCAGACAGGATCCCTGACCCAGCTAATTGGGGCCACTGACTACTCACAATACAACCCTCAAGCCTGGGGTGGTGGCACATGCCCATAATCCCAGCACTCAGGAGGCTCAGGCAGGAGGATCGCCATGAGTTTGAGGTCAGCCTGAACTGCACAGAAAAGCCCTGTCTCAAAACAAACAAACAACAACAACAAAAGCACTTAGGAGGCTGAGGCAGGAGTATCAGTGTGAGTCTGAGGCCAGCCTGGGCTGCATAGTGAGCTCAAGACCAGTCTGCACCACATGGCGAGGCCCTGTCTCAAAACAAACAATAAGACTCTCACCTTGTCTTCCAAAGTCAAACAAACTTATGAGAGAAAACATGGCAAAGTTTATTCAGAGTTCTTTACACACCAGGAGTTCTCAGCATCTCTTGGGAACTTTCTAAAAATACAAATTCTCTTTCTAAAAATATAAATTCTGATTCAACTACTGAATCAGAAACTCCAGAAGTAGGACCTGACAATTTGCTTTCATAAATCCTCTGCAGCACTTTTTTCCTTTGGTTTTAGTTTTTAAAGAACCACTGAAATAAACGGGGCACAGTGATGTCTGCTTGTGATCCTAGCACGAAGTAAAAGGTTCATGAGTTTAAGGTCAGCCTGGGCTACACAAGGAGTTCCGGGCCAGTTGGACTACAGAATGAGACCTCGTCTCAAAAGCCAAACAAAAATCGTATTTAATGTTACACGCTAATACCAGTTATTATTATCATTAGATCACACCACTAACGGTGAACACTTAAAGAGTTTTTACCGGATGCCAGACACTGCTCTGCAAATTAACCTACACTTGATCTTAGCCAAAAGGCAGAGAAGCGATTGCAAATTAACCTTTATGAACTCAACAGGTCCTCTTACCCCTCATAAAGTGAGGCACTGATATTACTCCCATCCGACAGATGAGAAGAACAGGGGCACCGATTGCAGACACTGGGTGGGGGGTGACAGGGTGGTGATAGCGGTAAAGACCAAGATGGCAGTCACAACCTTACTCTACTGCGCCTGGGGAGTCCTCTTAGATGTCAGTACCAGGTTACTCTCACCGGTCAAACTCCTAACTGTCCAGGAAATGGGACACCTAGGGGGCAGTCTCAGCGGGTAGGGAGGCACACAGCCCATCACAGGAAAACTGAAGGGGACTCCTGGAAAATCCCCCAGAGGTGTGCCCAAAGGCGTCTCCACAGGGACACCCTGACCCCAGCGCGCACGGCTGCTCACCTGCGGTCCTGGTCACAGCCAGCGGGAGCGACGAGAGGTCGGCAGCAGCGGGCCCTGTGAGAGGAACGCGGGTCTCAGCGGGTCCCCCACCTGGGTCCTCTTCTAGCCCCGCCACTGTGGTCAGTCCCCGTCCCCTTTCTGCTGGCAAGGTCCAGCCAAGTCTCCTTCCCTAAGTCCTGCTCCTGCCGTTCACCCTACCCTTCATCCTGGACCCCTTCGCAGCCTCAGGAAAGCCCTCGCCCCTTCTCCCAGCGCCACACCAGACTCCCTCACTTTCCCGCTGTCAAGCCCGCCTTCTTCCCTCTCAAGGCGAGACCCGCCTTCCTCATTCTCAGACTCAGATCCCGCCCTTCAGTTTTCAGAAAGGGCCCTTTTCCTTCTCTCGACAGTCAAGCCCCGCCCCTTCAGCGTCTAGCCCCGCCCCTCACCCCTCCGAGTCTGGTCCTGCTTTCTTCTTCGTATTCGGCCCCGCCTCTTTTCATCCTCAGACAAAGGCCCCGCCCCCTCTGTGAATCGAGCCCCGCCTCTTCTTTTACGCGCATGGCCCCGCCCCTCTCCCCCTCCCGAGCGGCTCCCGCTCCTCCTTTTCGGAGCCAGGCCCCGCCTCTTTACCCTCTGGTAGCCGGGCCCCGCCCCCTTCTCTGCCTCAGGGTCAGGCCCCGCCCCCTCCTCACTCTACGGCCCGACGCCTCGCCCGTACCACAGGCCGGACCCTTCCCCATCCTCTGCCACCTTCCGCCCCTCCCATACGGTGTCCTCGCAGCGCTCACACTCTCCCAGCGAAATGCCTGGACTTCTATAGGAGCCCCCAGACTACTCCCGGACCCCCAGAACTCCCACATCCCCAGCCCCGCCCCAGACTTCTCGCCCAAACGCCGGCTCCGCTCACCCAAGGCCCCCAGCTCCGGCGCAGCGGGCGGTCTGGCGACGCGGCGACTCGGCATGGCCCGGCCAGTGGGGACGGACGGCCCGGAGGCCGGCCCAGACCGAAGCACGCACGCGGGCACGCCAGGAGACCGTGCGGCCGGGCGGCACAGGCTGGTGGATGTCCGCGGGTCGGGCGAGCGGCGCAGGGCCGGGGCCGCAGGCCGGGCAAGACGCGCCGCGCCCGGGGCTGCGGGGGGCGCCGGCCGAGCCGGGCGGGCGGCGGGCGGGGGCGGGGCGGCGGAATTCCCCGGCGCCGCCGGCCTGCTCGCCCATTGGCCCGCACCCCGCCGTGACGTCACGCTAGGGGAATGGGAAAACCCCGCGCATCACGTGATTTCGGGGGCGGGACCGGCCGGGAAAGGGAGGCTGGGCACTGTGGAGGGGCGAGAAGCTCGTCGCTGCCCGGTGTTGGGCAAAGGCTACGGAGGGCTGCTTTAAGCCATTCGTGCCCGACCCATTGAGCAAACCGGGAAACTGAGGCCCCCCCTCCGCTCGCTCGCCCAGTAGGACTTGAACCTGCTGTCTCTCAGGCTGAAGGGAAGCTTCAGGAGGGGCAAGTCGCCAGGGTTCTGCTGCTGCCGTTAGTGACAGTGATCTTCACCAAACCCTCAAGGTCGCTCCCCGCCTAGTCTCTTCCCCTGTAAAGAAGGGATGAAGATATTGAACTAACGTTTAAATCTATGACGTCAGCATGTAGATGTCTGTTTCGTTCCTTGTGTCCCCAACACTCCGAACATATTAGGGTGGGTACCCGCGGATGTTCTGGAGTGAGTGGATGGACGCTGTGTTTATTATTTTGTGCGTCGGCAGCCCAGAGCGCTTCCAGCCCAGAGCTCAGTAGCTGAGTCTGAGAGTGGTGATAGTGTGACCCTGTCGTGCCTATGGAGAGGGGCGCCCAAACCAGGGACAGGTGGCTCACCTGAAGAGCAAGTGCTAAGATTCTCGCGGAGGTGGCCGAGTCTCAGGGGAGCCGTTGGCGCGATCAGATTCCTAAGCTTCCTGCGCCCCTGAGAATGACATCCAGGCCCCAGGCTTTGGCACCCTCTGTTTGCCTATGTAAGATTTGGTGTTCCACCTCTTCGTGGCCCGCATAGACTCACTGATCCACTCAACATACACTTACTGGCACACGCTGCGTGCCACAGCCTGCACCGCACTCACCCGGGCTTCATCTCTCTGAACTTGTTTTCCGCCTGTAAAATAGTTCTGGTAATAGGCTGGTTATGAGCATTAAACGAGTACCAGTTAACACGTATATATAATATTGCTCTTCTACATGCTAGGCACTGTTTACAGCACTTTATGTCCTAAATGATTGTGTCATGTTACTTTGTGACCTTGGACAAATTCCTCCATTTCCCTAGGTCTGTTTTCTCATCTGTTAGGTGGGAATAAACAGTCATGCCTCCCTGGATTGTTGTGAATATTCAACTTACAGAATTATTAGGGTGTAACAGTATCTCACAGTGTTCCAGAAGCTGTGCATCCCTCAAGGCCCACGTTTCTGGTCATGTCCTTTGATTTGTGATAAAAGCCCTTGCCACTAAGGAGCATAAAGCCAAGTGAGACAGCTGGAAAGTAGCAAGCAAAGATGTGTGATGGTGATGGAATTACAGAAGAATAAAGCAGGAAACATGAATTTAGTTTGGAGAGAGTCTGAGGAGGATCTGAGGAGAGGACATCGGAGCTGAGATCTGAAAGTGCAGGTTCTATGTGAGTATCTGGGATACATGTTCAAGGCACAGCAAGTGCAAAGACCCTGAGGTAGGAAGGAACGTGTGTGGCATGTTTAAGAAACAGCAAGAGACCCGGGGTAGTGACTGCTGGGGAAGGCATGGAGGGAAGGCCAGAGTGATGGCTTACAAGGTGCCAGGGGCACTGAGCAATGGATAAAGCAAACCACAGACAGTGCTTAGACTGGAACTTGGTTCATGATCAGGAGTGACACAGAATGACTCTGATAGTACCAGGAGCCCACCTGATTGCCCACTGGTATTTCTTTTTTTTTTTTTCTTTTTTTTTTTTTTTTTTTTGCAGCACCGGGGATCAAACTCACACCTGCCAGACAGGCGCTTAAGCCACTGACCCAAACTCCCAGCCCTAGTTTTTTGAGGCAGTGTCGCACTATGCAGCTCAGGCCGGCCTTGCACTTGCGCTGTAGCCCAAGCTGGCCTCGAACGCACAATGCTCCTCCTACCTCAGCCTCCCGAGTGCTGGGATTAAAAGCATGAGCCACCATGCCCGGCTGCCCACTGGTGTTTCTAATATCAGTCTCATAAAGGTTGGGCTGGGGATGGAGCTCAGAGGCAGAGCACTTGCAGGCACAGGACTCTGGAATCCACCCCTAGTACCACAAATAAATAATAGTTTGCTGAGTGGATAACTGAAAGGACATGTCAGAGTCAGATATCCTCCTGACTTCTGCTGGGCCATGCACTCACCAGGGCCAGCCTGGGCCTGTTTTGGTCCCAGCTGTGTACGCAGAATCTACAGCACAGGGGCTTGCTGAGGGAGCATTTGTTGTGTGTCGCCCTCTCTCCCCGCTGTGTCCAAATGTGCACTCCTCAAGGTCCCTCAGCAGGTCTGGGGTCTGTGAATGTCAGCATTGTTCACGCATGCTGCAGAGGAGCTGGGGACATGACGGTCACCAAGGCAGCACTGGCTGTGTTGTCAAAGGTCTAGGGCCAGAGAAAGAAGACTGACCTGTCCCTACACAATGACGACCCAGGTGGGCAGGGCTGCCCCAGGGCCCAGAGGACATGAAGATCAGGGTGGACGCCCTGGAGGAGACACAGGCGCTGCCACTTGGAGGATGCCTGGGGCAGGGAGTGAAGGAGCCTTGGCCCTGGGGGAGACATGGCCCGCTAAAGCCAGGGGGCCAAGGCTGGAGCAGTTAAGGGGTAGAAGTTCTTGCGCCCGAGAAGCCTACACTCTGCAGGACAGTGAGGAGCCACAGAAAGCCCTGAGCAGGGGATGGACAATGTCGGGTTTGTGGGAGGTCTTAGGGGGAAGGGGTGCTAGCGATGGACCCCCCAAGGCATGCACAGTGAGTACTCTTCTACTGAGCTACATCATCAAGATATTTTTTTTTTTAATTTTGAGACAAAAACTTTCACTAAGTTGCCCAGGTTGGCCTCAGACTTTTTTCTCCAAGACAGTGTCTTGATATGTAGTTTAGGCTGGCCTTGAACTCACAGAGATCCTCCAGCCTCAACCTCCCAAGTAGCTGAGTTTAAAGGCATGCACTAACATGGCTTACCTTTTTTTTTTTTTTTTTTTTTGGTACCGGGGATCGAATTCACAACCTCACGCCTGTCAGGCAGGCACTTACGCCACTGAGCCAAACTCCCTGCCCTAGTTTTTTGAGACAGGTTCTCACTATGTAGCTCAGGCCGGCCTTGCTCACGTTGTAGCCCAAACTGGCCTCAAACTCACAATGATCCTCCTGCCTCAGCCTCCCGAGTGCTGGGATTAAAGGCATGTGACACCACACCTGGCTATTCTGGTCCTATTTTTTGAGACAAGTTCTCACTATGCAGTTCTGGCTGGCCTTGAACTCACTTTGTAGCCCAGGCTAGTCTCGAACTCACGACCCTCCTGCCTCAGCCTCCCGAGTGCTGGGATTAAAGGTGTACGCCACCACACTTGGCTCTGACTTACAGCTTTGTACTTTAGACTGTCCTAGCCAGGTGTGGTGATACACACCTGTAATCCCTGTGCTCTGGAAGGCTGAGGCAGGTGAATCAAAAGTTTGAGCCCGGCGCAAGCAACTTAGTGACTGAGGAGGCCCTGTCTCTAAAACAAAGGGCTGGGTTGTGGGTTGTTACTCAGTGCAAAGGCCCTGGGTTCAATCCTCAGTACTACCGAAAAAAAGAAAAAAAGAAAAAAGTGTTCTCTAGCTGCTGGACAGCGTAGGAGGCAGCGTCAGGAGCCTAGGGAGGGGGCTGGGCAGGGCCACAGAGCAGAGGAGCCTGTCCTAGCTGCTCTCAAGGGACAGTCAAGGGGTGAGACTCTCAAGCAAGTGTGGGGTGTAGCTAATGGGCCTTGCCAGAAGGGTGGGGTGGGGCTGCAGGAAGAGCCAGAGGCAGTGGGGCCAGTGGGTCAGGGTGGCTTGAGAGCCTGCAGCCCACCGTGGTTCCCAAGGGCCCTGCACAGGAGCCATGCTGCAGAGCCAAGGGCTTCTCCAAGGGCGCTGGGGAGCTGGGGAGCTGTGGAATGAGGTAGCGCAGGGCAGGGGATGAGAGCTGCACCTGGAGGGGATTTTGGCATCACACTTGCGGGGCTCTGTAAGCACCCCCATCTCCCAGGGACCTCTCAACACCTGCCGGGCTCTGCCGGGCAGGCGGCGCGTGGAACCTGATGGAGCAGGACATCTGCAGGGCTCGTGAGGCCACCCCAGAGTTAAATCTGGGAAGGTGGGGTCCCTAGCCTGCAGGCCTCCATCACCTCACCTGCACAGTGGGTGCATAGTCCCTGCACCCAGGGAGGGGCCCAGGAAGGCACAAGTGCCATGTACTGACGGCCTGGCTGGGTCCTTGGTGCCAATGACACCCCCACACCTTTGGGGCACCACAGCGCCCTTGGTGTCTGCCCATCCCCACATGCTGGAGAGGGCACCCATTCAGAAGCCCCTGCTGAGAGGAAGCCGGAGAGGAACGTGATCCTCTGGTGGTGGCCACTCTACTCAGGAGTTGGGCCTGTGTCACCCACAGGCAAGGCTCTGTGGAATGGCAAGTTTTAAGAGGCCCCTGAGAGGACAGTAGGCAGGTGAGGAGAAATGGAGCTGGCTCTGACCGGAAATGACTTCGCCACCATCCCAGGCCTTGGGCCTCCAGCAGAGCCACCTCCCCTGCCTTGAAGCTGCTCTGGGTGAGAGGAAGGAAGGCAAGGACAGGCGGTTGTTGAGTTTAAGTTAAACACCCATATGAATTTATTAAATCCAGACTGTGTTAAAGGGTGGCGGTCTGGGAGGACGGGGTCAGGGGACGAGGGACAAGATGACGGATGACCGCAGGTGTCCCAAGGTGGGGCCCCAGCCCCTCCCCTGCCCGGCCCCTCCCAGCGCCGAGTCAGAGTCACCATGATTCCCAGTGGTGCTGGGGGGCAGGGCGAGATGGCTGGACACACACAGGGACAGACGGACAGTCGGCGCCTCCACGAACAGCGAGCCTGGCCTGCCTCGGCCCCTCGTCACACGCTGGGCCCTGGCCCGATCTGTCCAGGGAAAGGGCCATAGGGAAGGGAGGCGAGGGGCCAGGGTGGCAGGGTGTGGTCACCAGGAGCTGGAGCGGACGAGGACCATGGTGGTTAATCCTTTTTCTTGTCCTCTGCTGGCTTTGGAGGGGCTTCCTGGGACTCAGATGTGGTGGCCTCCTCGCTGGCTGAGGTGGCAGGCGCAGATGTGAGTGCCCCTGCTGTCGTGGGGGCCTGGGGCACAGGGGCGGCTGCTGTGACGTCCTCTCCACTCATGCCAAACTCGTTCACACGGGTGGGGTCGACGCGGTAGATCCACCGTTGGTAGAGGTAGATGAAGAACACCACGTCTGTGGGGACGGGTGGCGTGAGGGAGGGGTGCCCGTCCTCAGCCAGAGGTCGAGATGCTTGCGGGCCTGGGTCCCGCCCTGCCCACCCGACTGCCAGTGGGGCCTCACCATCCCGCAGGCAGCCGATCCGGTACATGACAGGCATCTTGATGACGAAGGCGAACAGGTCATCGATGAAAGTGTTGAGGGCCTTGTAAGTGAGCATGCGCCATGGCAGGTGGGCCACAGACTTGAGCTTGTAGTTGATGAACAGCTGGGGGGTCATGGTGATGAAGCCTGCAGGCGGTGAGGACAAAGACACCATGAGTGCGGGGCCCCTGGGCCCCCCGACCTCCAGCTCCATCTGTGCCAGGAACACTAGCATCCTCACCACCCCCAACACCTCAGGCACACACTGCCGCTAGGCATGGCATTTGTCCTGCCAGCCAAACCTTTGCGTGGCTGCCTCCCAGGCACCTTCCTGGCCTGTCTGAACGCTGCCTCCTCGGAAAGGCCTCCCTCACCCACTCTCGCGTGCACCCCAGCTCTGCCCTTCCCGGATGCATCTCTTGCCCTGAAACCCGGATGCTGTTTGCTCTCTGGGTACCCCATGCTCCTCTGGGGACAAAACTAGAACTGTGCTGTTCAAGTCCTCCCAGGAGCCCTGCCTGCCCCAGGGCTGACATCACGCGGAGCAGGGCGCAGGCTCACCGAAGGTCAGCAGGAAGCCGTAGAGCATGCTGAGAACCCAGGAGTACCAGCCCTTGTGCTCCAAGTACAGGAGGCTGTAGACGGCATAGCAGCCCAGGAGCGGGAAAAGGATCCACGACAGGTACCGGAAGGCCATCTGCGGGTCACCCAGGGCTGGAACTGGCTCCAGACGAACCTGCCACCCCTGCTCCCCACCCTACCCACCCACACCTGTTCGGGCAAGGGAATTTCCAGGTGGCCCTGGGAACTCTGGACTTGGCGAGGAAGTTGGTACGGGAGGCAGGAGACACAGGGTGTGACACGGGGCCCTAGGGCAGTTAGGCTCCTTCCCTCAGGAGCGCTGGGTGCTTGGAGACCACCCCTGGGGCTTGGGGACACTCACGTCGTCATAGACTTTGGTGGAGGACTCGATATACGTGGACTTATCTTTGAAGGTCGGGCAGGGGAAGATTCCCGCCACCCTGTGCTCCCGGTCCAGCTGCACCCAAAGGAGGAGGCCACGGTCAGCTGTGCGCTGCACCCCCACCCCCTGTGCCAGAACTGGCTGCTGCCCTTCCCCACTGTTCCCAGTTCCCCTGCCCTACGTGTGACCCAAAAAATCCCCTGGTGTGAAAATCCCCTAGGTCCTGGGAGTGAGGCAGGCGTCGGGAAACCCCCAGGGACCAGTTCCAGGGTCAGCCTGGGCCACACCACCGCCCTGCTCACCTCTCCACCCGCCTGTGACACCACCGTGGCCCAGACTCACCCGGACATCCATGACCTTGGTGATCTTCCAGAGGTCAATGAGGACCCCAATGAAGACGCTGACCTGGACCACGAAGTTGGTCTCATTGTCCAGGATGTAGAGCAGAACCACAAAGGACTGGAAAACGCCAAAGAAGACGGAGCGCACGGACAGCCCCTCCAGGGACTGCCGACTGTTCCAGAACTGGATGTCTGCGTGGAATGGGGACCCTCCAAGTGAGCAGCCACCCACAGGGCAGGGGCAGCTGCTCCTCTCTCCCACCGAGGCACTCTCATTGGCCGGGCACCCACCCGAGCACCCAAAACACAGGACCTCTGAAGTCCTGGGTAGTTCAGGAGCAACCAGCGTCCCAGGGCGAGGGCGACGAGAGCTAAGCAGGGAAGTGGCCTCCCTGAGGCTGCACAGCCTGGCATGGCAGAACCTGGCCACACTGCATCTGTGCGTCATGGCGCCATCCTATCCCCTCCGCTCCCATGGGAAGGGCCGGGGCACATTTGGAACACCCCCACCAGCCCCCTTCCCCATCACCATGAAGGGATAGATCTGTGGATACCCTTGGGGTGCAGACAGCCCTGGGGCCTGGGTTGGCGGCCCCCTCACCCCTGCTCTCCCCTTGGCTTCTCCCAGCCTGGCCAGGCTGAGCATCTGCCAGCTGCAGCTATGGGGGACTGACCGGACCCAGCAGGCCACAGGCACACAGGCTGGCTGGCAGTCAGTCCTGGCTCACCTGGCCCAACCTCCGGGTCCACTCACCAGCTCCACCCACCCATCACACAGACCCAGGACAGTCTGCATTGGGGTTCAGGCTGGGGTGAGGCCCTGAGCCTCATTTCTCATCTGGACAGAAAGCAGCCAGATCAATCCAGCCCAGGGCCAGGCGATCACGCCAGCTAACAGACTGCCAAGGCCACCGCGGGGATGGCTAGGAGGTGGCTCTCAGTCACGGCAGTATCACCATCGCAAGGGTCCCCCCCATTATTCCTCACTTGCAGAACCCTCCTCACCAGACAGTGACTGAGGTCCTGGAACCACTGCCACTGCAGAGCTCCGTGACCATGGCCGAGAGGCCCAGCCTCCAGCACCTCTGCCTCCTCCCTGTACCCAAGGCAATGCTGGCTGAGGCTGGGAGGACCGAGGGGCTGGGGAGGGCCCTGCCTGGCACATGGCTGCTCCTCAAATGCAGGCCATCAGTATGGTTGGCCTTAGAACCTGGGGGCTCCGGGGACAGGCCTCTGGCCTTTCCGCTTGGGCCTGGTCTGCTCAGCCCGGGGCCTTCCTCACAGGCAGCCTACCCGGCAGGGAAACAGGACAAGCTCCGGGGCTTCCCTGCCTTTGGCCTTGGAGTTCCCCGGCTCTGCTTCCTAGTGGTGCCAGCCTGGCCTTTGCCTGAGTGGCAGGCCCAGCCCCTCCCTTGGCTTTATGTCTGCTGGGAGGGAGCTCCGGAGCTGGGAGTTTTAGGGCCACTGTCCCTACCCAGCTCACCAGGCCTCTGAAGAGTGGGGTTGAGAGATGCCAGCAGGGGGCAGGGTCTGGGGGCTCTCGCCACCAAGAACCTCCCTATCCCCAGGCCCCCATGGGTGTCTCACAGTCCTGCAGCCCCACACCTACCATTCTTGAAGGCTAGGAACTCAAAGACACTGTGGACGATGGACACGATGATGGTGAGTGCCAGCAGGTAGGGATTGGTCTCCAGGAGGGCGACCTGGAGAGGGTCGGGGGTACACATGAGCACTGCCCTTCCCGGCCTGGGAGCTGGCCCCTTCCTGTCCCTGCTCATACGTCCTGGCCGCCCAGAAGGGAGAAAGTATGTCGGCCTGGACGCAGGTCAGGGAAGGACAGACTGGGACCAAGAGAAAGGTGACAGAGAGACACAGGAAAGAGGAGGAGGGCATGGAGACTGGGAAGGAGACGGGAAGGTGAAAGGACAGGGGAGTACGGAACAAAAGCCCAACAGCATCTCCAGCTCTGGGCCACCACAGCAGTCTCAATGTCACACACTGGGGCAGAGATGGGGACAGGGGAAGGTACTTAGGACACGATGCACTGAGAGCGGGGACGTGAAGTCAGGGAGACGGGCGGGCAGGTGCAGAGCCAGAGGGCAGGCCGGGCACACAGAGAGCTGTGACCAGGATCAGCCAGGGCTGGAGGATCCACTCCCTACCCACTGCGGGGAGGGGGCCAGGGGCTGTGAAACTGGGGGACGGAGCATCAGGTGGGAGTCCCCAGCCAGCGAGCCACTTCCCCTTGGCCTCTGTGGCCACCCTGCCCCCCTCACCTTCACCGAGTCCTGCTCCTCATCTGACTGCTCGTACAGCTCATCACCCAGGAAGTTCCAGGGTGACTTGGTACTCTGGGCAGCGTAGAGCTGCCAGCGCCACAGCGAGAGTGGACAGAAGGAGACGCGCAGCGGCAGGCTGGCCAGGCTCTCATTGATGGGGTAGTAGTCCTTCTGCAGGTTCCAGTAGTCGTTGAAGTAGATGATGGGGTAGTAGTCGCCACTCACAGCGTCGAACTTCACATCTGTGGGAGTGGGGCAGGAGCCCGCTCAGCACGGCCAGGGGCTGGGTACCCGACGGGGCCCCTGAGCCACGCTGGAGCAGGAAGTGCTTCTGGGCTGTGTGCGAGAAGCCAAAGAGCTGGGACCTCAGAGGAGGGGACGAGGTGGAAAGGATAGTGGACTGAACAATGGAGGTGGCCACAGGTGACCACACAGTTACGAAACTTCCAAGTACCTTCCGTGCTATGAAAGCACCAGGAATCTGGAGTTTTGAGAACTGCTGCCTCAACTGCAGAAGCTGGCAGCTGAGCACATTTTTAGAGCTCGGACCGAGGGCTGGAAGGGACCTGCTGCACAGGGATTCTGGCCTGTGGTGGCCAGGCCCAGGCCCCCAGGGAGGTGGGAGGATGGGGGAGTAGAGGGGACAGGACGGGGTCAGTTCAGTGAGGAGGAGACCTAGATGTGTCTCTCTGGGGCCCAGAAAGGAGCCGGGGAGATGCTGCAGTGGGCGGGGCTTACACTGGTCCAGGGGAGGAGGCACGCTGCCCTTCACCCATGGCGTGTGGTCGTCCACGATGTTGATGGTGATGTTGGGGTGCCAATGGGAGATCACCTCTACAGGCCCATAGTCCTCGGCCCTCTGCGGGGAGACAGGGGTGGGCAGCAGCTCAGAGATGGCAGGGGAACCCAATGGGCGCCAGCCCCTGCATGCGTATCCCTGGGGGCTCCCAGAACAATGGTGATAGCAGCACAGCAGCCACCACGGCCAGTGCACACCGCTCACCTTCTGTTGACCTGGCCAGCGTGCGGCAGCCTGCAGCGCTCCCCGCTCCATGGGTCCCAACCCCGGGGCAAAGGAGCGAGGCTGAGAAGCAGAGGCAGCTTCCAGACAGCAGCAACCCCTCACATGGCAGCCCCACCTCATGCAGGGGACTCCCCTGTGCCTTCCAGGGTGACAGCCCACTCCCAGCCCACCAGAAGTCACAGCACAACGAAGCCTGGGCCTGACCCACAGCTATGTGCCCGCAGACTGCTCCATGCCACCTGTGTGGCTGTGGATCCGGCCCCCCACTTCCCGGCAGTGTCCCCACCTAGGATGGGACTGGTGGCTGCACCCACCTCCCCGGGCTGGCGAGAGGCTTGTTTGTGAGGGAGTGCCGGCTACTATGGCCGCGTCTGGTGTCTTCCCACTCCCGCTGACTTCCAACCCCCTCCCCTGGGGACAGAAACTGAGGCTGAGGGTGGCACAGTGGCCTGACCGAGCCCACGTGGGCCCCAGCAGTCTGGCAGCTGGGCTGCGAATGCCCCACTTGTGGTACCTTGATCATCTCTGGGTCAGCTTCTGTCTCTCCTGTGAGCAGGTTCTTTGTTTTCTGGAATCTTCGGCGCTTGTATTTGTTGATCACTAAGGTTGGGGAGTGGGAAGAGACATGAGACTTGGGGCACCCGCAGATCCAGATGCCAGGCTTCTACCTGGCAGGCGGCAGCTGTTCCTGGTCTCCCACTGACGAGCTCAGCAGCTACGTCCCCGCTTCACAGGGACCCCGCCCTGCTTTCCCTCCCGCAGCCCAGCAGGGGCTGCTCTCTGCCCGCCTCACAGCCGCCTGCTCCTCCCGCCAGGCCAGCCAGGCCTTTCCCTCCGGGCAGCTGGGGCCACTCCTGTCCCACAACCTTCCCTGCACAGGGCAACCAACAACTCTTTCTAACCAGGTGGCACCGGCTCCCAGTGCCCCTCTCCACACGCTTCCCGCTCCTCAGAGCCACTCCTCTGCCAGGGACTCTGTCTTCCGGGAGCCCTGTCCCCTGCATGGTCGTCGTGCCTGGCTATCCCTCGGCCTCTGAGGCCCTGATTAAATGTCCTCTTCCCCCGGGTCCCCAGCCACCCTCCTGAAGGAGGCAGCGCTGTCCTTCACCCATAGCCTTTATGTCCTCCACGGCCCTCTGCCACTGCACAAACAGACCAGGCCCTGGTCACTCATGTGCCCCGTCTGTGTGAAGCCTGCCCCGCACACACTCAGAGGCGACCACTGCACATGCAGTCACACCCAGCGGGGTTGCAGGGGTTCCAGAGAAGCCTGGAGCCACCACAAAAGAGACCAGAGAGAGAAAACTTGGGGCTGAGTCCCCAGCCAGAGTCACCCTAACTTCCTCCTGCCAAGGCCAGGCCTGCCATAGGCACTGCACACCCACCTGGTGGGCTGCCAGGACTCGCCCACCCGTGTGCCCGCCCCTGCCCTTTCTGGACCTTTCTGCTTCCCTCATGCAGGAGGGAAAGTGCTGCCCTGCTGCGACCGCCCTCCTGCACCTGGGTCAGGGGTGGGAGATGGGACCTGGCCAACAGCTCGAGTCAGAGCCTGGCTCTGTCTCCTACACACTGGGGACTCTGGTGAGCTCTGTCACTTCCTGGGGCCTCCACCCCACCTCTGGAGACCAGGGACAAGTCTCCTTCATGTCCCAGGGCCTGCTGCTCTTACTAACACAAACATCATCTCCGTCCTTTCTCTCATTAACTCGATGGGACCTGACCCTGTGACAGGGGGTGTGGCACAGCCGAGGGTGGTTATTCAGGAAGGGAGGAGGGGCTGCTAGCGGGCAGGGCCCTGGGCAGTGCTGGGCTGGGGAAACACGGGAGAAGCGGGCCCTGGCTCAGGTGCACACGGGAGGGATCGCAATCAACAACAGCTGGTGTGGGAGAGCGTGAGCCCCCTTCATCAGGTCAGCAGAGCCACATCATCCAGTTCGGGGGGTAACTGCCCGCATGGCCACTGAGCACTGAAACGTGACCGGTCCAGTTAGAGATGTGCTGTCAGCGTGACCTGCACACCAGACTTTGAAACTTGGTGCCAAAAAATAAAAAATAAAAATAAATCAACATGAAGAGTATTTGTTCCACCAGGCGTGGTGGCGCACACCTGTAATCTGAGCACTTGGGAGGCTGACACAGGATCACTGTGAGTTTGAGGCCAGCCTGGGCTACATAGTGAGTTCAAGCCTAGCCTGAAATGCACAGCGAGACCCTGACTCAAAAATAAATACATAAATAAAATTAAATAAATATAAATATAAATTTATTCCAAGCCAAGCGTGGTGGTATAAACATACAATCTTAGCACTCAGGAGGCTGAGGCAAACTCAAGGCCAGCCTGGGCTATAGAATGTGTTCAAGGCCAGGCTGAACTATAAATAGCAAGGCTGTCTCACAAAAAGAAAAAAAAAAGTATGTTTATTCTTTTACACTGATTTCTTATTGAAATACAATATGCTGAACTTCATAAAATTATTGTTTCACTTAAACCTTTTAGTTTACTTTTTTTTTAAGTTGCTTAGATTGGTCTCTAACTCATGATCCTCCTGCCCCAGCCTCTAATGACTGGGAGTACAGACATGTACTGCTACACCCAGGTTACTTTACTCTACCTTTTTCCAGAATACAATACGTGGTCTTTTTAGCTTGTTTTCTATCTTCAGAGACAGAGCTGCTCTAAACCCTGATTACTGGCCTTTGATTTATGAGTTGTTGTTGTTGTTGTTGTTGTTTTGGTGTTTGTGTGTATTTTTGTGGTACTGGCGATTGAACCCAGGGCCTTTGCACTGAACTACATCTCCAGCCCTTGTTTAAGTTTTGAGATAAGGTCTCACTAAGTTGTCCAGTATGGGTTCAATCCTGCTTCAGCTTCCCAAGTGCTAGGATTGCAGGTATGCACCACTGCTCCCCACTAGAAGGGAGATTTTCTGATCAGGGTCTTGTTCTCAATGCTGCGTGGGCAGGTGACCTGCACTAAGTCTCTCATGTTCCTGCTGAGGCTGAGGAAGGAGCTTGGATGATCGTGGGGGACAGCTTTCAGGCCCACTTGTAGGTTTTGTACTGACATCTGTCACACTGAACCTCCTCACACTGCGACAAAGATCACAGTCACCAGAGTCAAAAGCACAGAAAACACTGGCATCAAACAAGGGTCAACAGGATGACCAAGTGATCATCAGATGAAGGTAAACAGGACTCCATCACCAGCCTCCCACCTGAATCACAATTGGGCAACTTAACCCAGACCCTGCCCTCCACCCTCCCCCACATATCCTGGGGACCCTCCCTGCAGCTAACAGCTCCTCAGCTGTGATATCCCACCAGGCATATTCCTGGCGCGCTTACTTAAGATGTGGGCCCACCAATTTTTCATCCTATCTAGTGTAAGTGACAAGAAAAAACAACTATCCTTTTTTTTTTTTTTTTTTGCAGCACCAGGGATCGAACTCACAACTTCATGTCTGCCAGACAGGCATGTAAACCATTGAGCCAAACTCCTGGCCCTGAAAAACGACTATCCTTTAAGACATTTCTATACCAAAAGAAGCAAAGAGAGAAGACCTAACGCGTATAAATAGAATGACATCTGTCACACGTCACCCAGAAACAGCCAGATAGGTCTAACCAAGGCCAAGAGGAAGCTGAGCATAGTTTTCAACAAAATAGTAGTGAGGTGGAAGATACAATGTTCATGTTAGGAGAGTGGGGACTTTTGGAGGAAGCCATTCTCCAAGGCTGCTGAAACTCAGGGACAGTACGTGGCTTCAATGGCAGCTAGGGATTCATGGTGGTGTCACAAAAGCTGGGCACAGTGACATGCCCATGGAATCCCAGCACTCTGAAAGGCAGAGGCAGGAGGACTGCAAATTTGAGCCCAGTCTGGGCAATCTACCAAGACCTTGTCTCAAAATAAAGGCCCTAGGTTCAACCCCAGTACCAAAAAGAAGAAGGGGAAGAAAAAAGTCACAAGAATCCAGGCAAGTACAAAGACAATTATTAACCCTCTGGAAAATAAGAAGTTAGGCAGAAAAAGAAATAAAATATAACCAAATAACCATATTCACTGTGTGCTTCTGGTCACCTCCTCAAAGGGCTGCCAGTGTAGCTCAGCAGGAGAGAACAAGGTGCCAAGTCTGATCCCCAAAGCGCACGCGCGCACACACAAAGAGCATTTAAACACTGAGTATTAAACTAATTAAAAATGTATTCCTCTATTGGGATTTCCTCTTCTAGAGTAGAAAGTCAGTAAGTAACATCCAAAACCCAAAGCCCAGCCAGGAGTGGTAGCAGACATCTGTAATCCCAGCACTCAGGAGGCTGAGGCAGGAGACTGCCAAGAGTTTGAGACCAGCCTTGGCTGCATGGTGAATTTGAGGCCAGCATGGATTACATGGTGAGACCCTGTCTCCCAAGAAACAGCAGGACAACGTGTCAACGGGAGAGTGGCGGAACAGCCAAGGGACCTGGAGAGCGGGGAGCCGGGAGATGGGGCAGGCTTTCTGACCTAACACAGGTTTGTACAATAAGAGATTTTAGAAATATGTGTCAGCCGGGCGTGTGGCACACGCCTTTAATCCCAGCACTCAGGAGGCTGAGGTAGGTGGAACGTTGTGAGTTCGAGGCCCGCTTGGGCTACAGCACGAGTGCAAGCCTGGCCTGAGCTACATAGTGCAACCCTGCCTCAAAAAACCAGGGCCGGGAGTTTGGCTCAGTGGCTTAAGCGCCTGCCCTGGCAGGCGTGAGGCTGTGAGTTCGATCCCTGGTGCCACAAAAAAAAAAAAAAGAAAAGAAAAGAAAAAAGAAACATGTGTTAAAAGTTACAGACATCCAGCCCTGATCTGTGGCTTCTTAAGGCCACTTATGGTCCCTGGAGGTTTGTGTCATCACACAAGACTGTTCCCAGGAGCACCCAGACTGTTCAGGCGGCCAGCCAGGATGAAATGGGGACAGTTCTTAAAAGGCAAGGTCTCATTTGGTTACAAGATCCCTCACCACCTTGCCTTCATCAAGGATGGGTGCCACTCAGACAGCAGTGCAGGAACCAGAAACGGCCACTCGGGTCTCTCGGAGCTGAGCGTCAGCCCAAAAAACATGGGTGCAAACAGACTCCCCCAAGGCTCGTAACCCTGCAGCTCACACTCACGCGGGCTTGAAGGACACAAATGCAGTTCGAGACAGTGCCCTGAGTGTTGCCCGCTTGTGTGAGCCACTGCTGAGATGACTGTGAGGGTCACACTTGCCAGGCCCTGCACTGTGCACAGGCCGCCTGGGCTGCCCTCAGCAGTCCCTGTGCATCTGTTCTTTCCAGTCATTCCTCGGGGCCAGGTGAGCGTTACGGAGTGCAGAGGGTGGGTGGTGCCTGAGCCTGTCCCATGGGCCCAGGTGCCCCAGGGCATAGGGCTCCGGCCTGCCCCTGTGGAACCGGGAATTACTGTCCACCACTCCAGCTCAGGGGCCCCAGGATTCTAACCCCCTGGAGGGTGGGGCCTGGCCGCAGTGAGCGACTTACTGCGGGACATGTGCACCGTGGCAAGTCGGCGGTACAGAGCCTTCTGCCGGGGGTCTGGGTGGAAGCCACTCTTGGTGAAGTAGACATGGATGTAGATGGAGCCATTCTGTTGGACACTCTGCAAGGGACAGATGACAGGTGGGCAGGGGAGGACAGGCAGGGCCTGACCTGTGGCTGTTTACAAGTGCTTGCAGTAGGATGTGCAGCGAGCAGGGAAGGACCCAATGCTGGGGTCAGGTAGACTCCAGTTTAGATGTAGATTCTGCTCTTGCTCAGAGCCTGCCTGCTACTTGGGTTCAGGCTCTCTCTGGCCTTGGGTCCATCTGTGGGGTGAGTCACCAAGTGCTAACCAGAAAGCACTGCACTGAGCCCCACCGGTGCACCCAGCATGGTGCCCATGGGACACAGCAAGGGCACAGTCATCCTTGCTGGTGTCACTCATTAGCCAGGAAGATGAGGCTAACTCACATGAGCTCATACATGGGCCCCTGCTCCGGGGACAACAGACACCATCTTCCCACCCCAGCGAGTTCAGTGCCACTGCACGTCAGCCTCATGTAGAGTGGGTCATGTGCACGTTGCACATGAGGGGTCAACTGGGGCTCAAACAATGGGGTGACAGCGTACAGAGCAAGTAAGCAGGTTGGGACCCAGTCTGCAGGCTCCATGATCCCAGCTCCCACACTCCTACCTAAGCCTTTCCCGTGTTGCCACCTTAGGGGACTACTCTCGCTGGGTACAGATGGGGAAACTGAGGCTTGGCAGTGAGGCGAGCTGCCCAAGGACACTGGATGGAAGGTGAAAGCCAGATTTGAGGCCCTCTGTCCTTCAAGCAGGGCTTGGGTTCATGAACCACACTGTGTCCTGCCACTCACTGTACCCTGACCCCACCCTGAAACTTCAAGGAGGTGAGACCAAAGTCCTTGGGAGCAGCTCTCCTGATGCGCTGGCCGATCCCCTGCTTTCCTTGGGTCTCGGGCAGGGCCTGGGCTGCCATCTCAACAGATGGTGCCACCTACCTCGAAATGGCTATGTCCACACCCTCCCAGTCACCCAAATAGGGACAGGGGAGAGATGCCACCATCCTCGCAGGGGATGGGGAGAGGAAAGCAGGCTCAGCCCTGGGAGGCCCTGAGGAAAGGTCGTCAGGATTCACTGATTCTGCACCTGGTCCCCAGGCAGGGGCTGATAAAAAACAAATAACTGAGGTGGCCGCAGCCTGACCCTCACGGAGGTCAGTCCCATGGGGAGAAAGACCTCTCCAGACTAAGCTCACAGGACAGACAAGGCTAGGATGGGAAGGACCCAAAGAAGGCGCCTAAGCAGGCCCACACATGGTGGTGGGGGGCAACCCCAAGTAGGCAGGATTTGAGCCCCAGCTGCCAGAGTCCAGAGCAGAGTCAGAGTTCAATCACTCCCTGGGCAACCCTGGGAAAGTCGCCATGTTGCCCTGTACCTCAGTTTCCCATCTGTCCCCATCTATCTGCAGATAGATGTTGCTCCTTCATGGAGTGCAGGAGGATTTCCATGAACCAGTCTGGCTTGGTGCTCTGCACCAAGAGCAAGGACTCAATCACCCAATGTGTATGTTTTTTTTTTTTTTTTTTTTTTTTGCGGCACTGGGGATTGAACTCACAACCTCGCGCCTGCCTGACAGGCGCGTAAGCCGCTGAGCCAAACTCCCGACCCTGGTTTTTTAAGGCAGGGTCACACTGTGTAGCTCAGCCTGGCCTTGTGCTCCTGTTGTAGCCCAAGTCGGCCTCGAACTCACAACGCTCCTCCTACCTCAGCCTCCCGAGTGCTGGGATTAAAGGCGTGCACCACCACGCCCAGCTGTGTATGCTATTTTGAAAAAGGACTGCCTGCCAAACTGGTGATGAGCAGGCCCTCTGGTCCATCACTAGCCATTCCTTGGCTCAAAGTCAGGATGTAAGGGCTGGGGATTTAGCTCAGCAGCACAAGTGCCTGCCTAGTAAGCGTGAGGTCATGAGTTTGAGCCCCAGTGCCAAAAAATAAATAAAATAAAATAAAATAATAAAATAAAGCCAGGATGGAGCACATGCCAGTAATTCCAGCACTCAGAGGCCAAGACAGGAGAATTGCAGTGAGTTCAAGGCCAGGCTGGGCTAAACAGTGAGTTTAAGGGCAGCCTAAAATACACAGCAAGACCCTGCCTCAAAATAAATAAATGATAAAGTTAGGATCTATCACCCCAGAGGCAGTAGGCAACCTGGACCATCCCAACCAGAGACCGACAGGCCCAACCTGCAGTCAGGGGCCCACCTGTGGGATGTCGAGCTCAGCGAAGTGCTCGTAGCAGCCATCGGAGTTCTCACCGCTGGTCCAGTCACCGTATACCAGGTCATGCTGCTCCCAGAAGAGTGCTGAGGTGGCATTGAAGTCTGTAAAGTGCTCGTGCTCCGAGATGTACACGTGCAGGTTCTGGAGGGAGGGGAGGTGATCAGTGCTGCTGGGCAGAGCCTCTACAGGCTGTAGGGTGTGGGGGTGGCGGCTGGGACAGTCATACACTCATAGACTATCACAGGATGGGGGACAGCGCAAAGAACGAACTCTCACACCACTGCTGCACCTGTCCTAGTCTAAGCCTGGGACCTCAGTGAGCAAAGAGCACCGGGGGTCAGGCCACCTTGCTGGTTAGATTTCAGGGGCTCCCCCTACAGTCTCCTCCTGTCCGCTGCTTCTGGTCTCTCTGGAGGGAGCTCTGCAGGCTTAGAGTAAAGAAAGGTAGGAGCTGGCAACCCAGAACGGGTGGCAGGCTCTGGGGAACTTCCTCCTTTCTCAGCCCATCTTTGTTCAGACTTGAGGCCACTAACCGTGAACAGCTAAGCAGGGGTCACCTTCCGACAGAGTCCTGTGAAACACAGCTTTGGAGAACAGAAAGTGGGGAGCCTGTCCCCTGCCCTCTCCCTCCTTCTGCACTCAGTAAAGTAAGCATACATAAAACACCCAAGGACCTAGCTGCTGGAGTTTTTAAACAGCCTGGTGAGACCTCTGCTGTCCCTCCTCCCAAACAAGCCAGTAACAAACCCAACGTGTCACTTGGGCTGCACAGGCTGCAGGTGCACAGTGACAGTCCCAGAACTGACAGCGCCTGAGAACCTGCTCTCTCCCACCCACCCTGGTCACTTATCACTCCTCCTCTGCCCCTCATGACATCTCCCACCCTGTGGTTACCATTAAAGTGTCTTTGGGGAACAGGTTGCGGCTGGCGACGCGTGGGGCTCCTCCGGGGCCCGTCTGGTCCTGAGGGGCCGGCCCTCGGCGGAACCAGCTGCTGATGGCCCAGATGATGAAGATCCTGCAGAGGGAGGCGCAGCTGTGAGGTCAGGCCTCTCCCTCCCCAGCACCTACCCTCCTGTCTGGGCTCCTGCTCACCCATGGATCCCTGGCCAGGGGCTGCTGACACATGGAAGGGAGGGCACTTAGGGCGGGTGAATGACAGATGCCCCCAGTGATGCCTCCCCAGGGAGACAGCCCAGACACCACTGGATGCCCGCGGGGCCTGGCACCGCACCAGTCAGGCAGGGCTCGCATCCCGGGTCCTCCAGGAGCTCCCGGCAGTCACAGGGGCTCAGAGGCTCTGAAGCACAGGCCCAGTCCCCTGGGTCCCCAAGTAAAAGGAACCTGCCTAAGAATCCAGAATCCTGCATGTAAGTTGCACAAAACTTCAGGAAGAGCAACCTTTTCAAACTCCAAATTAACAGAAAATTGTAGGCGCAGGTGGGAAGTAGGTCAGTCCGTATTTTCAGTCACAGTGGACAAGGGTTTTCAGACTCACTCTCCCAGCAGAAAGGACTGCACGGCTCAGTGAAGTCACCGATACAGGGGCAGCAACGTAGCACATGCGAGGGCTTGAGTTCAGTCCCCGGTACAAACACAAAACCAGTAACAACCAAAAAACCCTGTGCATAATAAAACTAGCATGCGCTGATCACTATGAAAAAGATCACCACCAACACAAAAATGAGGGTTTTTTACTTTCGTTTTCCTCTTACAATACTGGGATCATATGTGCTCCACCACTAAGCTACAACCCCCTTTTTTTTTTTTTTGGTACCAGGGATCGAACTCACAACCTCGCACCTTCCAGGCAGGCGCTTTAGGCCACTGAGCTAAATCCCTGGCCATATTCTTGAGACAGGTTCTCACTATGCAGTTCAGGCTGGCCTTGAACTCACTTTGTAGCCCAGGCTGGTCTCAAACTCACAACAATCCTCCTGCCTCAGCCTCCCGAGTGCTGGGATTAAAGGCATGCGCCACCACGCCCAGCTTTACAACCCTAGTTATTATTATTTTTTTTAATCTTATTCTGATCCACGATCTCTCTAAATTGCCCAGGCTGGCCTTGAACTCACTGGCCTCTTCCTGCCTCTGTTTCCCCTTCCCTCTGCACTGGGATTCCAGGTATGTGCTACCATCCCAGACATGCAGGTCATCTTTGGGTTATTTTTCTCACTTCTTTACACCTTTCTTTTTTTTTTTTTTTTGCGGCACCGGGGATTGAACTCATAGCCGCGCACCTGCCAAACAGGCACTTAAGCTGCTGAGCCAAACTCCCGGCCCTGGTTTTTTGAGGCAGGGTCGCACTATGCAGCTCAGGCCGGCCTAGCGCTCGCGTTGTAGCCCAGGCCGGCCTCGAACTCACAACGCTCCGCCTACCTCAGCCTCCCGAGTGCTGGGATTAAAGGCGTGCGCCACCACGCCCAGCACCTTTACACCTTTCTTACTTGAAGTTTAATAAACAAAACACCCCCTGCAAACAAAACAGGTACCAGCTGCCCCAGAAACTGTGACAGTTTGCTAGATGTTTCCCCCATAACCATCTTCCCTTTCTCCCTCAGAAAGAAGGCTCCTGAATTTTAGGAGTCTGGGTCTTGGCCACACAGCATATGACTATAATCCCAGCCTCTCTTACGGCCAGGTGTGCGCACATGGAGAACTTCTGGCCAATAAAATGTGAAATCAATGTG
Organism: Dasyprocta punctata; assembly: GCA_004363535.1. NCBI lineage: Eukaryota > Metazoa > Chordata > Mammalia > Rodentia > Dasyproctidae > Dasyprocta > Dasyprocta punctata. The sequence continues at coordinate 29,493 of RJWM01018944.1, forward strand.
TTAAGTGGGTGTCTGAGACCTGTCCAAAAAAAGAAGGCGTGTCTCTTGATTTTCTTCTCCTGTTCCTCTCCCTGGGACATGGATGTGATAACTGAATCTCTGGCAGCCATCTCAGGCCATTAGGATCAGGGGTGTAAAACTGAACAAGGCTGGAAGAGAAAGTAGGAAGGAGTCTGGGTCACAGGAATCCTGCATTCAGACTGGCACACGAGAAGGAAACTTCTGTTGTAGTAATGTAGGTATCCCAGATGAATGCAGCTGTATAGTGACACGAGAGGTTAAGAGCCCAGCCACTAACCTCCAAAATATAGACTAAGCATCCCTAATCTGGAATGCTCCAAGATCCGAAAACTTCTGAGCACTGACAAGAAGCTGCAAGTGGAAAATTCCACACCTGATCTCACATGACTGGTCACAGTCAGAACACAGGCCCTCTGACCGCCCTCCCCAGGGACTGCGAGTGAGGCAGAGAGAAATCGCTAGCCTCACGTGTATGAGGCCCCAAGTCTGACCCCCAACAGGACTGAAAAAGAAAGTGATTAAAAAAGAAACACATACAATTGTTTTCAGAGGCAGGTATGGCAGCACACAGTATTCTTTGGGAGGCTGAGACAGGAAGATCACAAGTTTAAGGCTGGTGTGCACTACACGGTGAGACTTTGTCTAAAAAACCCCTCAAAACTTTATCATTAGGTGTATAAAGTAGGTAGGAACATAAATAGATTTGTTTAGCTTGGGTCTCATTCCCAAGATCTATTCTGTATATGCAAATAGTCTAAAACCCCCCAAAATCCAGAATCATAAACACTTCTGGACGCTAACATTTTTTATTTGTTTTTTTGTTTTGCGGCACCGGGGATTAAACTCACAACCCTCACCCCTGCCAGGCAGGCGTTTAAGCAACTGAGCCAAACTTCTGGCCCTAGTTTTTTTTGAAGCAGGGTCGCACTACGTAGTTCAGGCCAGCCTTGTGCTCACATTGTAGCCCAAGCTGGCCTCAAACTTTCAATGCTCCTCCCACCTTAGCCTCCCCAGTGCTGGGATTAAAGGCATGTGGACCCCAACATTTGGGATAAGAAGTACACAATGTGAACCTGTGGGCTTAAGGGAGACTTTTGATCTTTCTAGACTTTTGTTTCCTCAGAGGTTGAAATGGGGGTAATAATAGTATGAAAAACAAAACAGACAGCTGGGCATGGTGGCGCATGCCTTTAATCCCAGCACTTGGGAGGCTGAGGCAAGAGGATCCTTGTGAGTTTGAGGTCAGCCTAGGCTACAAAGTGAGTTCAAGGCCAACCTGAACTGCATAGTGAGACACTGTCTCAAAAAAATAGGGCTGGCGATTTAGCTCAGTGGTGTAAGTGCCTGCCTGGCAGGTGTGTAGTTGTGAGTTTGATCCCCAGTACAAAAAAACTACAACAACAACAACAAAAAACCAGTATCTGAGCCGGGCATGGTGGCGCACGCCTTTAATCCCAGCACTTGGGAGGCTGAGGTAGGTGGAACGTTGAGTTTGAGGCTGGCTTGGGCTACAATGCAAGTACAAGGCCGGCCTGAGCTACATAGTATGAACCTGCTTCAAAAAACTAGGGCTGGGAGTTTGGCTCAGTGGCTTAGGCGCCTGTCTGGCAGGCATGAGGCTGTGAGTTCAATCCCCAGTATCTGTTTCATAGGGACATTTATAAACACTTAAAAGTTTTCTACATGGATACACGCACACATACACACAGTGTAACAGCAGAATGGCCCAGTACCCACCAGTCCAAGCTTCAGAAGTATTAGTCATTATTGCCATTTTCATTATAGAAAAAAAGACATAAAAATCTCTGGGACCTGGGGGTTGCAGCTTGGTGGCAGAGCGTTTGCCTAGTGCCCATGAGGCCCTGGCTTCAAACTCTAGCACTGCAAACACGAAAGCAAGCACCCTAATATGGAAAAGTACTGTGGGTGGATGTTGGCGTGCAGGGTGCCACACAGCTGGGCCCCGATCCTGATTGGGGCAGGCTCAGGCGTGGGGACTTGCCTCTGCCTGCAGGAACCATGGAGCCCTGGGGTCTGGGGTCTCAGGGGCCTCAGCAGAGCTGAGCCATCTGCTGCCTCCCAGGAATCCGTGTAGCGCGTGGCTGGTGAAGGTCTGGGACTGGGGCTCTCTGGAGACCCTGATGCCTCCGTGAGAAGCTCCCACTTTAGACCAGGCTCCTAGGGAGCAAGTGGGAGCAGCAACAGGAGCTCTGCTCTGCTGCTGGGGTGGCCTGTGGGCGCCAGGTCCCTGTGTAAAACAAGGTAGAGACCAGCCCTCCTGGCCTCCTGCCTCGGGAGGACAGGTGTCCCATGCACTCAGTTTCACGCGCCTCGCTGAAGGGCTCACGGGCCTGTGAGGGACAGGACCTTCCCCACACTATCAATCTAGCTGAGTCAGCAATAAAACTGTTGAAACCCCACCCCCCACCTCAGCACATGCACAAGTTCCGAAAAATGTAAGAACTCTCCCTCCCACGCTGCTACCCTCTGCACCCAGCTGCTACCCTGCTTCCACTCTAGGGACCACTACATAGTCTGAAGACCTGATCAAACCCCTGGATGCCACCCCTACCCACAGAAGTCACTGTCACACAATCTGCTTGAAGCTTTGGAGATTTCATGGGTTCCTGAAAATAAGCCTGAATCTAATTTAACAACTTCAGTGGAGCTGGGGATGTCTCAGTAATGGAGCACTTGTTTAGCATGCCCAAGGGCCTGGATTCAGTCCCAGCATCAAAGGAAGAGAGACAGAGAGTCAGTTAGCCAGTCCATGGTGCATTCCTACAATCCTAGTACTCAGGAGGCTGAGGCAAGAGGATTTACATAATGAGTTTGTTTGTTGATTTATTTATCTTTTTGAGACAGGGTCTCGCGGGTTGACCTTGGGCTCATTTTGTAGCTACATAGTGAGTTTAAGGACAGCCTGTGCAATTCAGCAAGATCCAGACTCAAAAAGAAAAAAAAAAAAAAAAATTAAAAGGACTTCAAACCAGGCGTGGTCGTGCACGCCTATAATCCCAGCACTCAGGAAGTTAAGGTAAAAAGACTGAAGCAAGTTCAAGGCCACCCTGGAGTACACAGCAAGAACCGCGTCTCAGAAAACAAAAACAAACAAAAGACTGCAGACAAGATGGTCTGTGAGCATCCACACAGAGTGACGCCTGGCGCTGGCTAGGTCTAAGCAAGGAAATGAGCCTCTGCTGAGACTGTATTAAAACTCTCTCTGAAGGAAGTGCCTCACGATGCAGAAAGATTTCTCAGATACAGCTTGATGAAAAAAATCATTGTGTAGGGCAGTGTGAAATAAGGCTGCTGCTCATATAAAATGAAGGCAAGGACAAAACTGATCTCTATGCAGAGCCACTTGAAGCATAAAAAGAAGGGATATAAGCCAGTGTCCTAAATCATTATGCAGCCAAGAGAAGGGAAGAGGCTCAGGGCTTCATGGCTGGAAGTTGGGGCACACTGGCCAGAACAACACTCAGCTTTGGGGCTGAAGGGTTCTTTCCCGCAAAGCCTCTCAGCGATTTCATCAGAGGTCATAGGCTACTTTTTAGCTGTTTATATGTTTTTGGACTTTTTATTTTTTTTAAACACTGAACAACAAAAGCAACCTATAAAAGCAATCATGGCCAACATGGACTGAAACCGTGCAGGGCACACACAGTGACAGATTCTCATGGAACCGTTCTGATGACTCCTGAGCTAATGCCCCATCTGTGTGGTGGCAACTGAGGCATGAGAAGTGTGTTCACCTGACACAGCGTCGAGGTGGGCTGAGATGTGCAGCAGACACGCTCTCATTGCTACCTGAGGCCACCCCCCTGCCCCGCCACGCTGAGAGGTGATCCTCTGTTGTAGACAAGCAAGTGGGCCCCCACTGGCCTCTCCATTAACAGGCCTGCTTCTGGGCACCCTTACATAATCCCCTTGGGACCAAGAACTAAGGCACATGCTCATCCAGGCAAAGGAAAAATAGGAGAGTCTGCCTTCCCATTGCATTCGCCCTCACAGCCACAGGCCCCACTTCCAGGAATCAACCAACCACAGTCTGGAAACCCTGCAGGACTGGGCTGCAGCTCAGCAGTAGAGCAGTCGCCTAGCATGTGGAAGGCCCTGAGTTCCATCTCTAGGACCACAAAACCAAAACAAAACAAAATAAGAAAAAGAAAACATTTGCACTTGTGTAGGCCAAGGCAAAAGGATCATGAGTTCAAGGCCAGTGTGAACTACATAGTAAGATCCTGTCACAAAAACAAACAGGGAGCCAGGTGTGGTGGCGCACACCTTTAATCCCAGCACTCGGGAGGCTGAGGTAGGAGGAGCGTTGTGAGTTCGAGGCCGGCTTGGGTTACAACTCAAGCGCAAGGCCGGCCTGAGGTACATAGTGTGATCCTGCCTCAAAAAATCTATGGCTGGGAGTTTGGCTCAGTGGCTTAAGCGCCTGTCTGGCAGGCGTGAGGCTGTGAGTTCGATCCCCGGTGCCACAAAAAAACAAACAAACAAACAAAAAAAAAACCAGCCAGGCATGGTGGAACACACCTGTAATTCCAGCACTAGGGAGGCTGAGACAGGAGTATAGCAAATTTAAACCCAGTCTAGGCAATTCATTTAGATCCTGTCTCAAAACAAAAAGAAAAAATGGACAGCCCTGGGGTTTAATTCTCAGTACCAACAACAACAACAAAAAAAAAACGGAGCTTTTTTTTTTTTTCGGTGGCACTGAGGATCGAACTCACAGCCTCACACCTGCCAGACAGGCACTTAAGCCACTGAACCAAACTCCTGGCCCTAGTTTTTTGAGGCAGGGTCGCACTATGTAGCTCAGGCCAGCCTTGCACTCACATTGTAGCCCAAGCTGGCCTCGAATTCACAATGCTCCTCCTACCTCAGCCTCCCAAGAGTGCTGGGATTAAAGGCGTGTGCCATGATGCCCAGCTAAAAAAGGGAGCTTTAAAGAGTCAATGTTACGCTATGCATAAATTCTGGGTCAAGCCAATGATAAAGCTCAGTGGCATAAGCAACTGCCTGGCAAGCTCAAGGTCCTGAGTTTGACTCCAGTATCATAAAAAAAAATTCTGGGTCAAAGGACTTCCTCCCCCAACTCCTATGCTCAAAGAATAAGGGCCTCAGTGACTGCTTTGACGACCAGGCCTTTAATAAACAGGTCATTAAGGGTCTAGGGGTGTGGCTCAGTGGCTGACCATGTGATTAGCATGCAAACCCTAGCCCACAAAGTTTTTTTTAAATAAAGAAGCAATTAAGGGGCCTAGAATTCAGCTCAGTGGCACAGTACCTGCCTGGCAAATGTGAGGTCCCGAGTTCAATTCCCGGTACAAAAAAAAAAGCAATTAAGGTTAAATGAGGTCCTAATCCACTGTAGCTGGTGTCATTATGAGTGAGGACATAGATATACCCAGAGGAAAGACCAAGCATTGGCCAGCTACAAGCCTAGGGAGTGGTCTCCAGAACAGGGAGGATGTCAGTTTCTAATACCGGGACAGCAGCTATCACCCTTGGGTGGATTTTCAGTTCTTCCCTGCTTTCCTCAGTTGAGCACTGTCAGGGAACAAACCCAGGCCCACCTGCTTACCTGAACAGCACGCCTTTGATGACCTGCCAGGCGTTGGGTGCCGGCTGGGGTGGTGGGTTCTGGGGTTGGGTCTCCACCGGTGGGTCCCTCCCGATGCTGCCATTGCTGGTCACCTGTGAGGGACAGAGGCCAGGGTGAGGTAGAGGAGTAAGTCTGTGCCATAGGACTCTCTTGGGCATCACAGCACAGACAGGCTGAACACACAGTGGCCCTGAACTACAGCCAGAGAAGGAATCAACAAAAGCACCTGGGAAAAATGCCGGGTCCCCTCTGTCAGGCTCCCCAAGCAGCTCATTGGTGCAAGGGACACAGTGATGACCCACAGAGCCTCATGCTGCCCTCTGCTCTGCAATCTGTGGGAAGTCAGACTCATCTCCAGACAGGTACAACCCAGACTGGGGTGCAGAAGCCCAGTGGAGAGGTCGCAGGCTACTGGCTATGACACAGCAGGTGGGAGGGTGCAGGTCCAGCAGGTGACACACAGGCTGAAGACTGTCACTGCTCCCTGGGGCTAGAGGTGGTCACTGGGGATAGCCAAAGGAAGGGTCTTATGGCAGGTGCCAGCCTGCATGGGGCTGCTGGTTGGTCCAGCAGGCAAGAGAGACCCAGAAAAACCAGAGTGTGGGCCTCAGTATTGCGAGCCACACAGCTCTTAGGACAGGAGGATTAGGAGCCTGGACAACATGGCAAGGCCCTGTCTCAGAAAACAGCAAAAAGTAAACAGAAAGGTAAACAAGAAAAAGTACCCTGGAAAAGCAAGCAGCGGGAGTGCTAGGCAGCAGGTACTCGCTAGGGGTCAGGTGTCAGGGAGGTCCTGAGGAGCTGCCTTTGACTTCTGGGTGGGACCTCAGCCTGGCAGCCCCAGGAAGGGGCCTGGAGGGAAATGCACGGGGAAGGCTGCGCAGAAGAGTGAGGCCACAGGGACACAGGGCCCCTCCAACCAGGCCTGGCTCTGGGAGCTGGGGCGCCACATTCAGGTCTGTAGCACGTCTGCGCTGACTCAGAGTCAGGAACGGAGCTGGGGCCAGGCCAGGACTAGAACACACACTGGCTGCCTCCTAGGTCTTGCCTCTTACCCACAACAATGGATAACCTGGCTGAGGACGTCCACAGACAGACTAAAACCACGATGAAAGGCCTTCAGCGCCGCTCCCCACCCCCATGACCACAATCAAAGATGGATAATCAAAAGCACTGGTAGTGTTGGGCATGGCAATGCAAGTCTGGAATCCCATACTCTGGAAGGCTGAGGCAAGAGGATCATGAATTGAAGCCCATCATGGGCAACTCTGTGACTTAGCAAGATCCTGTCTCAAATAAAAAATTTAAAAGTGGGTGGACAGTACTGGGGATATTCCTCAGTGCAAAGGCTTTGCATTCAGTCCTCAGCATATACTGGGGGGAAATGGGAATGCAAGTGGTGCAGCTGCTTTGGAACCACAGCAGTTATTTACCAAGCTAAACGTGCACCTACCATAAAAACCAGCAAACCCAGTCTGGGCAGCAATCCAAGAGACAGGACAACATATGTCTGCACACAAGCTGGTACACGAACCTTCACGGTGGCATTATTCGTTACGGCCCCAAACTACAAACAACCCAAGGCTCTTCAATAATTGAATGAATGAAAAAACTGTGATGTGGCCATGGCAAGCTGCTCAGCAATAAAAGGCAACGAGCACAGCGAGCACGGTGGAACACAGCAGTGATCCCAGCACTCGGGATCCCAGCACTTGAAGAAGGATCGTCACAAAGTCCAGGCAAACACAAACAAGCTGGGTGTGGTGGCGCACGCCTTTAATCCCAGCACTCGGGAGGCTGAGACAAGAGGATTGTTGTGAGTTCGAGACCAGCCTGGGCTACAAAGTGAGTGTAAGGCCAGCCTGAACTGCATAGTGAGACCGTGTCTCAAAAAATAGGGCCGGGGATTTAGCTCAGTGGCGTAAGCGCCTGCTTGGCAAGCACAAAGTTGTGAGTTCGAACCCCAGTATGAAAAAAAACAAAAACAAAAACAAAAAAAACAAACAAAAACAAAAGGGACATGAGAACTTTCTGAGGTGATGGAAGTACCATCATCCCTGTATCTATGGATTCTGCATCCAAGGACACAACCTGCTGTGGATGGAAAAGATTGAGAGAAAGGACAACTGCATCTGTACTTTGTACATGCAGATGGTTTCCTATGGGTATCCCCTAAACAATCCAATACAGCGTTTATACCACACTAGGTCGGAACCATCCAGAGATAGCTTCTGTGCAGTTCTTATGCAAATGCCATGCCGTTTGGGCTGCCTTTTTTTTTTTTTTTTTTTTTTGAGACAGGGTTTCACTATGTACATCAAGCTACACTTTTTTTTTTTTTTTTTTGGTCGGTACTGGGGATTGAACTCACAACCTCGTGCCTGCCAAACAGGCGCTTAAGCCACTGAGCCAAACTCCCGGTCCTATTTTTTTCGAGGCAGGGTTGCACTATGTAGCCCAGGCTGGCCTCGAACTTGACATCCTCCCATCTCAGCACCTCCACTCCCAACCCGTGCCGGGATCACAGCCATGAACCACTGCATCCGGCCCTATACCGTTTAACATAAAAGACTTGAGCATCCAAGATCTGCTATGGGAGGCAAGTCCTGGGACCAGTACTGGGACAGCTGTCATCTCAAACAGAACTGCAATCCTGGGTCCACTGAACAGCAAATTACCAAAATCCACTGCACTCCAAATGGACCACAGTTGAACGTGACATCTAAGTCACCTCCATCAAGAGTAACCTGTGACGGCTCCTCTGGCCTACAGAGTAGAGACCAAGTTCTGCCTTCTCCCTGCTCCAGCTTGTTTCTTCATCAAACCTGGCACCTTCTACCTCAGTGCCTTTGCACTGGCTGCTCCCATCACCTTGCTTTCCCTCACCTTCCTTTGTGACTCCCTCTTTCAGATCTTTGGTGAAATTCGCCTCCTCAGACCACCCTATTTAACATGCAGCCCCATCAGGGATAGAGGTCAGTGGCATAAGTGCCTGCCTGGCAGAGTGCAAGGTCCTGAGTTCAATTCCCAGTATAAAAACAAAAAGAAAACTTGCAGTTCCTCTCTTGACCCACACCTAACTTCCTATCCCACCCCAGCTCTATTTCTGTCCACAATGCTTACTGCCATCAGAGGAGCTGTGTATTTTTATTCTTTACCTTGCACTGTGTGTGTCCACGTCTCCCCCCCACCAAGTGCCCAAATGGAATCTGGGCTCCATGAAGGCAGGGCCTCCAGCATGCAATACTGATTCAACCCACATCAAGGCAGAAATGTGGAGCTGGAGCTCTGTGCCTGGGCTCCCCACTAAAAGAGGAGCAAGCCAGCAGTGGCATGGGACCGAGCAAGGGCTGCCTACTGTGCCAGGCCCCTGGGTTAAGGAACGATGGTGGGAGTTGTGGACACAGCTCCTGCTCTTGATCTCACTGTCCGATCTCACACGAGACTCCCAGCAACAGCATCCAGGGGCTGAGGATGCAGCTGGGACCACAGGGTTGAGTAGGCCTGGTCTAAGACGTTTTACACGCCAGCCGGCGGACTGCCTGGCTCCGCCATGGGCAGCAGAGACTCGACCTCATTCATTCCACAAACTCTGAGCTCCTCCTCTGCACCCAGCACTGAACTGAGCAGTGCCTGCAACACAGCGGTGGTCAAGACAGTCCTGATGCTGTCCTCCAGGGCCTCCTAGACCAATGCAGGAAACCCAGAGCTCCAGGGAGGCTGGGCCTCGGGCCCAGTCTGAGAGGACCACGCAAGGCTTTCTAGGGGAGGAGGCAGCTGAGATTTGTAGGAGCCATGAAAAGCAGCCAGGTAGAGAAGACACATATGCAAAGGGCTGAGGGAAGTGATCCGAGATGCTCCTGGGAATGAGAGGTTAGCATGGCTTACCCTCCTCTAGTCCAGTGGGGCACAACAGGGATGATTCTGTCCCCAGGGCATTTGGCAACATCTGGAGACATTTTTGGCAGTCACAACCCAGGAGTAGGAGTGTATGCTTCTGACATCTGCAGAGGTCAGGAATGTTGCTAAGCATCCTAAGGCACAGCGGGTAGCCCCCACAAGGGAGAACTAGCCAGTCCAAAAACATTAACAGTGCTGGCCCTGACTAATCCTGGTCTAAACCAAGTATGGTGGCCCAGGCTTGTAACTCCCGCAGTGGGAGGCTGAGGCAGGAAGACTGCACGAGCTTGAGGTCAGCCTGGGCTACATAGTGAATTCAAGACCAGCCTGAACTACATAGTGAGATCTTGCCTCAAAAAGTCAAAAAGAGGCCACTGAGTGTGGTGACACATGCCTGTAATCCCAGCACTCGGGAGACTGAGGCGTGTTGCAAGTTCGAGAGCAGCCTGGGCTACAAAGTGAACTCAAGGCCAGCCTGAACTGCATAGCTAGACCCTGTCTGGAAAAAAAGAAAAGAAAAGAAAAGAAAAAGAAATAAACAAATAAAGGAGAAGTTCTCCTCCAGGCTGAAGAAGAGAGTCAGATCATGTGAGGCCTGGATCTTCTAAAATAAATAAATAAATAAATAAATGTACGCTAACCTGAAGACAAAGGAATGAGCATCAAAAGACTTCAGATTCAGGGCAAGGGAGGGTTCAGGCCCAGTGCTCAGAAGGTTGAGGCTGGAATATCATGAGTTTGAGGCCAGCTGGGGCTACATACACAGAGATCTGTATCAAAAGGGGGAGACACAGCCGGGCGTGGTGGCGCACGCCTTTAATCCCAGCACTCGGGAGGCTGAGGTAGGCGGAGCGTTGTGAGTTCGAGGCCGGCCTGGGCTACAACGCGAGCGCCAGGCCGGCCTGAGCTACATAGTGCGACCCTGCTTCAAAAAACCAGGGCCGGGAGTTTGGCTCAGCAGCTTAAGTGCCTGTCTGGCAGGCGCGAGGC
>RJWM01018945.1:0-40052 GCA_004363535.1 Dasyprocta punctata
AATGTAAACAAGTAGTGGTTCTGCATAAGATACAGGCAAGATTCACTGTACTACTCTCTCTACTTTTTTGTATTGTATGCTTGAAATTTTTCAAAATTAAATTTACAGGCAAAAGAACAAAGAATGAATGCCCCAGTTCCAGGATAATGTCAGTTGATGAAAGCTGGGCTTCAAGTCCGTTCCCCTGTGTCTCCTCCCTGGGTCACCCACCTTCCAGAGATTTCCAGGCTGCAACTTCTGCTCCTAAGACAGGGACTCCAAGTTCCCGGGGTTCCAGCCCCTTCGCATTCCGGCGCCAGGCAGGACCTCGGCCGGGTGCCCTCCCCGGCAGACTGGAGGGGCCCTGGCCTGGGAGAGCAGAGTGAGCAACCCCACCTAGTGGCTGGGCAGGAGCAGCGCACACCACAGCCGTGGGCCTGGTACCCACCCACCTCCGCTTCCCAGCCCCCTGCCCTGAGGCCTGAGTTTCCTCACAGCCACAGGGCACGGAAAGAGCACACGCTTTGGAGGGGGACCGAATGCAGTAGGTGCTCAATAAATCCTTGTTGACTGCATGGACGACTTGGATAAAAACAGACCGGCAACCTTCCAGTGTCAGTAGGATTTTATGGTTGATACTGTTGGGAGGGTGTTGCCTTGTCTGTGTTTTATTTAGTTTGGTTTGGTAGCTTTGGGCAGTGCTAGCAATGAAATCCAAGACCTTGTGCATGCCAGGCAAGTACTTTACAAGTGAGTAATCCTCTACCCCTTTTTTAAAATTTTACTCGAGGCAGGATCTCACTAAATTGCTCAAGCTGGCCTCAAATTTACAACCCTCCTGCCTCAGCCTCCTGAGTAGCTGGACTACAGGTATGTGCCCACTATTATGGTTTCAAGCAAGCTGCTTAATGTCTCTGAACCTCTGTTTCCTTACGTGGAAACTGGGGACAACACCAGCCTGGTGAGGGCTGCAGTGGACTGGGGGTGAGAAAGGAGGTGCACGCTCCCTGGGGTGCGGCGCAGCAGGGCTGGCGGCAGCCAGTCCTCGGGGACGGAGCTGAGTGGAGGGGTGTGCGGCAGGACAGGTGCCCGCTTGGGGCAGGAGACCTGGGTTCTCAGGCCTTGATCCGTGACCCGCCTGCTGCCCACTGGCCTAGTTACTTTTCTCGTTGCTGAGACACAAATACTTGACACCCAAAGTGGAAGGAGGAAATGTTTCTTTAGCTCCCAGTTTGTAGAAGTTTTGGTCCATTGTCAGCTGAGGCGCCCAGGCAGACAGGCAGACAGAAAAGTCTGCGGCAGGCAGAGGGCAGTGAAACAGCAGGCAGCGAGCAGCGAGGTGGGAAGCAGCACACGACAGCAAGGACAGGCGCCCTCTCGCTGACCGCTACGTTCCAGCCCGGCCACGGCCCTGGGGTGGGCAGCACTCGCGCAGGGCGGGCCTCCTGCATAGCCCACACCCGGGACTACGCGAACCACTGCGCGGGCTGATCAGTAATCGCACAGCCTTCAGCTCACCCCAGAGCCAGCCACTCTGAGAAACCCCACCTATGACTGAAAGGGAAATTAACATTTCAAATAAAAACCTGCCAAGAAAGCCAGACGAGACCAAACGGACACGTCCGGACACCCTGATGATAAAACATTCCTTCCTTCGTGTAAGCTTGTCTAACTGATGACCTTGCAATGTAACTTAAAGTGTAACAGGACATTTCTTCCTCTGTATAACCTACACTTTGTATAGCCAATGGCCTTACAACGTAACCTAAAATGTTTAAACTCCCTTAGCAACCCAAGACATCACTCAACCATCCAATCACAGCGCAATGAATCTGCCTTCATATCTCCCCCTTACTTTCCCCATAAAGCCCCCAAACCCTGCTGGGTGGGGCTCTGACTCTTGGGGAAATATCCTAGTCAGGGGCCTGCTGGTGTAGTGAACTGCCTCTTAAACCTCCTCAGGCCATTTCTTCCCGTGTTTGGTCTGTTTTCCATAACCTCATGTGGATGAGCTTTGAGGGGACATCTAGACACAAGCCATGACACCACTAAAGGGAGACATCTGCGTTTCTGCGTTCGGACTGTGCCCTCTCCTTATCCTCTCCTGCTACAGCAAGGACCATAGTGGGGAGTGGAGGGAGAGGTCTCCAAGGGAGAGAATGGCTAGGAATCCACAGCTTACCAGAAGGCAGTACCCCGAAATATGACAGAGAACTCCTTAAAATCCCACACTCATGACCAGTGGCCAAGTGCCCACCTCTGGTGGCACACATCCACCAGAGAAGCCATAAAAGCTAGTCCTTTTTCTGTTATAACAGGCCGGTCTGATCATCTGAGCTGCACCTCCTTCGGCTCCCCAAGCTGAAGTCCCTTTTTCTGCTTTCCCCTATTTTCTAACTTTGCCTGAAACTCTGCCCGTGCCTCCCTGTGACGTGTCCTGAAATGCCCTTTGTGTGATGAAAGTCATGGACCTCCTCCATGGCATGGGGCGGAGCCTCCTCAAGTCCCACCCAGTGACATACCAATTTCATGATTTCCTCCCAAATCCAGCAAAAGAGCCCTTGACTGATGGGTAGCGGATAGAACCAGGGAGGCAGTGAGGGAGAGAACGGAAGGCAGAAAGCAAGTCTGTGCTTTGTTTTTGAAGACTCAGGGTGAGGGGACAAGAAGGGCTCGAGGTGGGGCGGTCGTGGTGCCCTCCACAGCAGACCTGCACGGTGCCACTGAGGCAGAGCCGAGTCTTGTCACGAGGGGAGCAAGAGCCTGCGCCGTGTCCCGCCTGGGCCAAGCGAGGGTTCCGGGAGCAGCACCCCAGAGACGGCCCACAGGCAATCCGAGGCCCAGAGACCAGGAGGAGAGGTGAACGACCGCAGTTAGGGGTCAGAGGAGTGAAGTGTGAGGACCAAGGTCTGAGACCAAACTTACCCAGCGGCGGGCCGGGGTGGGGGGAGCCCGCAGCACTGAGCTCTCGAGCTTCGGCCGGGGGTGGGGGGAGCCCGCAGCACTGAGCTCTCGAGCTTCGTGTCGCTGGCTTGCACAAACACAGGAGTGACAACGGCCCGAATGTGAACACCACGCCAGCCATGTCACTCCACAGCCGAGTCAGCAAACCCGGGACAGGAAGATGACCCAGGGGGAAGAGCAGCAGCTCAAACCTGCAAAGATAAAACATGGCAGAAACAAACAGCAAAGCTGGGATCCCAGCCGGGGCTGGTCAAAGGCAGCCCCCGAGGTGGGAGGCAGGTGTGCGTCCTCACACGCTGCGCCTTCTCACTCTGGCACCAGTGGCTGAAGCTCGGGGGCTTAATCCCTCTTTGCGTAAAAGCTCTGGGACGGGGAGGCCACGGCCGAGGTCGGTTCGTGTGCACGTGATGAGCACCGTTCATCACACTGTTGGACGCCTGTCGTTTGCTGAGAAGACAGATCTTAAGCGTTCTCACCCCAAATGAAAGGGAACACGAGAGGTAACGGATGTGGGTTTTTGTTTGTTTGTTTTTGTTTTTTTGGTACCGTGGATCAAACGCATAACCTTGCACTCGCCAGGCAGGCGCTTGTACCACTGAGCTAAATCCCCAGCCCAGGTAATGGATGTGTTAATGAGCTTCATTGAGGTAATCATCTTGCAACATATACTTGTATGTACTCATCCCCTTGTACACTTTAAACATATTCAACTTTAGAAATTATACTTCAATAAAACTGATGGGAAGACTGAGACTCTTACACAGTCTGCCCATTCTACCATAAATTATTCCTAATATGTTAACCCAAAGCAATGCAATCAGGATGTGTTACACAGGATTCTTAAAAAATTAATATAAACAGCAGGGAGCCTAACAAGATATTCCCGACCTCCTCTGAGTCATTCTACAGAAAAAGATTATGTAACCAAAATACATATGGAAAACTCTGAACACATTTCTCAAAATGGGTCAGAAGCCAAATTAATAACTTGGTTCCTTGGTGTCCTTAGGGTAGAGAAAAAAGGATCTATTTATAAATCACCCGTTCTCTACCACATTCTTACAGTAACCATCTAAACCTTCCAACAATCCCAATAACACCAGTTAGAGTTATTATCATCTCTGCTCTGCAGCTGAGGAACCAGAGGCCCGAGGGTGGTCGCTGGCCACCAGGGGAGGGAGCCGGAGCACAGGCACGGGGCCTGCGGCAGCACGTTCCTCGGGAGGAGGCTGCACTGGGCCATCCAAGGCAGCGGGCTTCAGAGCATCTGGATGGGGGCTCGTCCAATTTAAGGCGCGTCGTAAACATAAAGTACACACCAGAGTAGAAAGACTTTAGAAAACAATGAAAATATCTCACTAATGTTACGTTGATTACATATTGAAATTATATCTGTATATACTGGGTTAGATAAAATATACCATTAAAACTAAGTGGCCTGTTTCTTTGGACTTTTTTTAATGTATTTGCTAAAGTTGAAAGACGCACATGCGATTCACATTTTATTCCCATAGATAGCACTCTCTCTCACTCTCACGGCCTGGCACGTAGTATTACACGTTGTCATTTTTAGCCCAAATGTGGAGTATGTCTTGATTTCTGAAAACGCACTCAATCCGGGCTCATCGTCTCTGGCTCACCACAGTGAATTACAAATGGGAAAGAAAGGCCCACAGGCCGGGCAGTGCACAACTGTGTCATGATCTGGAGAACAATGGTGTAGAGATGTTTAAAAAGAAACCTCCAGCAGAAATGTGTGAAATCAAGAGACTTGAAAGAGCCAAAATGAAAGCTGCCCTCCCTGTTCCCTTAGGCACGCTTGTTCCTCTACCCAGCAGATATGCCAGCTGGACAGTGTCGGTCAGCTTTTCGCTACTGGGACAAAACACCTGAGATAATCAGCTTCAAAGGAGGAAAGGTTTGTTTTGCTCCCTGAATTCAGAAGTCAGTCCACAATTGCTCGATCCCACCACCTCGGGCCCGTGATGAAACGTGCGTCATCCTGCGCATGAAGTAGAGGAAACCTGTTCACCCCGGGCTAGACAGGAACTAAAGAGAGAGACGGGAAGGGGCCGGGGTCCCATTACCCCTTCAGGGGCACCCTCCGGTGACCTCACTTCCTGCCTCTAGACCCCAACTTCTACAGGTTCTATCACCTCCCAACGGGGTGGCGACCAAGCTCACAGCAGACACTCACCGCTTTCTAAGAAGGAAAACCGACCCATGGAGGGCTGCAGGTGAGGATGGAGATGGCTGCCATGGTGCGCTCCACCCCTCTGCCGAGGGGGCTGGGAGGCGGCTCACCAGAGGCCGGCTGCCATCATGACGTTCTCGCCGGGAAAAGATGAGTCTGGTCCATCCAGTGTCTGCCCTTGGCAAGAAGAATGAGGACACGGAAGGGTGCGGTTGGAGGCAGAAGGGCAGTGGGTACCGCTGTGCAGTCGTATGGATGCAGGAGGTAGCGGGTGGCAAAGCGGGTGAGATCTATCAGTCACAAGGTTCCGGGACAGCACCAAATAATCCCCAGGCCCCGTGCGGAGGCATGAAAGAGAGGAGACGCCACGAGGAGCTGCGACGGCGACCCTTCCCAGTAGCCCACGCTGCGCCTTCTGGGCCGCAGTGGCCCTTTGCTCTGCTTGTACCTTCCCTCTCCTTGTTCAGCCCAAGTTCACTCGACCGAGCCAGTCTTCCCTCACAAACCCTTTCCCCAACACTTTTTAAATCAACCTCAGGCACCGTTTTTGGCTTGTTTTTGTTTGCAGCAAGAAGGACCAGGAGTAAGTTTTATTGGTGAACCATTTCTAAAGGAACTGCCTGACAACGGTACGGTAAAGAACTTGCTGGTTTCTGTCCCTAGTTCTCCCAAGGGGGCCTCGACATCCTTGGACTTGCCCTAGTGTCACTCACAGGGGTCGCTTAGGCCACAGCTGATGATTTAGTCTAGCAAAGTAACTGAGGATGGGCGCTGGTCACATCAGCCACTGATGGGATCGAAAGACCAGCCACCTGATTAGAGGAGGTAGGACGTCAGCACCTGCACACAGCACCTGCCTGGCAAGCGTGAGGCTCTGGGTTCAATTCCCAGTACAAAAAAAAAAAAAAATCAGCCTGACCTTGGGTGGAGAACAGCTGGAGGCTGAGTCACGTAGGCAAAGATGCTATCACCCGTGCCTGCAGGATGAGACCCCAGTAAAACTCAGGACGCTAGCCGGGCGTGGTGGCACACGCCTTTAATCTCAGCACTCGGGAGGCTGCGGTAGGAAGAGCGTTGTGAGTTCGAGGCCAGCTTGGGCTACAACATGAGCACAAGACCGGCCTGAGCTACATAGTGCTACCCTGCCTCAAAACACCAGGGCTGGAAGTTTGACTCAGTGGCTTAAGCACCTGTCTGGCAGGCGCGTGGTTATGAGCTCGATCCCCGGTGCCACAAAAAAATAAATAAATAAAACTCAAGATGCCAAAGCTCAGAAGCACTGCCCCAGCTGGCGACACTCTGAGCGCCACACGTGGCCTGCCCCGCAGCTGAGTGCAGTGTGCCCTGTACTTCATGAGTCATCCTAGCAAATGACGGAACTTTTGAGAGTGCTGGGAATCCCCGACTCTGTCGCCAGCTGCTCAGAAGTGAAAGTGGCCTTGCGAACCCCACACCGGGTCCGGGTCCAGAACTGGGGCAGCCTTTGGAGGACTGCGAATTTACCTGCAGCCCTGGGCCTGAGGTACCGGCTGATTCCCTCTGGGCGGAGTCTCCCGCTGGCTTCAGTGATCGCTGCCATGAACCCAGGCAGGATGAATCCCTCCCAGTGCAGGCCCTCGTCGGGAGGCCCAGCACAGCTGGCTGCAACACAAACTGAAGGAACCCAGGGACCGGGGCCCCAGGAAGCAGTCAAGGCCGGAAGGGAAGGAGCAGGAGAGACAGCGGTCGGCTCAGCAGAGGCCGTGTTTCAACAGCGGCCTAGAAATAGAAAAAGAACAAACAACTCAGGCAGTGGAGAGGAAGAAGGGAAGTGGCCCGAGAGCTGTGAGGATACAAACGCGCGTAACATCCTTCCTGCAAGCAGGCGCCAGCTCCGAGGGGCTGGTACAGCCATCGGCGGCAAGCTGGTGCGCGGAGAGGCCGAGTGACAGTGTCCTGTGCCCGGCAGCGAGGAAGCCAGGATTTGACCTGAGCAGCCAGGTGCCCGAGCTGCTGGGCGCCCCGCGCTGGTTTCCTGCAGTGGCTTCATTCCCATTTTCTCCCGCACGGGCCGGGATTCTGTACTGGAGAACAGTACGTGGTTCCGTCCTCAGCTCCCGGTGCCTCACGAAGCCCGGGCTCAGGACCGCAGCCCGCCTCGTGTTTAGTCTGCAGCACACAGTCCCGGCAGCCATCCTGTGCACAGTGCTTCACCCGGCAAGGAAGGACAGCTGCGTGCCACCGGCTTCTGTGTGCATTTTCTTACTTCATCTTTTCAAGCAAAGCAGATCCTACTCTCCCAAGTTCTGGTATAAGGACTTCAGGGCCCTTGAGGGCTCGCCAAGGCCAAGTGCTGGGTAGCATTCAGGCCCAGTAGGCTCAGATCCTCCCTTTCCACACACAAAGCTCGGAGATCCCCTGTGAATCTTGCTCCTGTCTTGAGAGCTCCGGAGCAGGGCAGGGGCTGAGAAATGCCCGTGTGAGGGGACAATCAGAATTCCGGGGCCAGGCAGAGCCCCAGCTACTCCCACCCTGATCCAGGCATCATGGCAGAGCGCCCCTGAGGCAGGGTGGCCAGGTGCCATTCGCTCAGGGAGCCCCACGCTCCTCTGGAATCCTCTGTTGATGGAAATTGCAGCCGGGCGTGGTGGCGCACGCCTGTAATCCCAGCACGTGGGAGGCTGAGGTAGGCAGAGCTTTGTGAGTTCGAGGCCGGCTTGGGCTACAACGCGAGCACAAGGCCGGCCTGAGCTACATAGTGCGACCCTGCCTCAAAAAAACTAGGGCCGGGAGTTTGGCTCAGTGCCTTAAGTGCCTGCCTTGGCAGGCGCGAGGTTTGTGAGTTCAATCCCTGGTGCCGCAAAAAAAAAAAAAAAAAAAGAAAAAGAAATTGCATCTGCACGCTGGAGGATGGGGTTCGTCATCTCTACAATCTCCACCAAATGCCAAAACATTTGTTTCCTTTTTAAAAACTTAATTTTACACCAAGTGTGTTCTGGCCATATTTTCTCTAGCTCAGGGACAACTCCAAACAGCCCTGGGCTCCCGGAGGCCTCTTGACATGGTGCTCACAGCCCGCTTGCCCCTCCCACCGCGGTTTCACTTGCAATGTTCCTGACTCAGGTGCTGGGAGACCGGGAGGGTTGGGAGAAGCAACATGGTAATACTAGGTTTTCACCAAGGATGTAATTTAAAATCCACATGCCGTGATACACTCACAGCCGCCTACCACATGTGTGACATCTTCAAAACCCACGCAGGGCCCCGGGGAGCGCCCGCTGTGGCACCACACACACCCCTGCAGTGCTGGCCACTCCCTCAGGGACCTCTGCTCCTACCGTTCACTTCAGCTCTGTGGTCAGAGCTGACCAGGCTCCTCGGCAGCATCAGAGGTGCCACGAGCCAGTTGGTGCTTTCTGCAAAGGCTTCTATTCCAAAAGAGCTGAGTTATCAAACAGAGCCTTACACAAAACAAAACATTCGGCAGTGACTAAAATACTTCCTCCTCTGCTGGGCTCCATTCCGAGATCCAAACCTGGTGGTTCGGGCCAGGTCATTGTGTGTTATACCAACCGGGGGACCCATCGAGACCTGCGCTTCCTAAATCTGCTTTCCCCAAATGCACAGCTGCGGCAAAGAAGTGAAGGCAAGAGTGGAAACGCAGACAGCTGAGGTGGGCTGGGGCGCTCCTCTCCCCTCCCCAGCCTCACTCTCTGCCGCCCAACGCTGCATGAGTTTATTGACAGACCCCCGGGGTGATGTCAGGTGAAACCCCTCTGCCTCTCCGCCCGTGGTCTCGGGGTTTTCGCCCAGCTCGCCGCAGGCACTTGGTGCTCTCGGGGCTGGAGCCGCTTGCTCCCCACGCTCTCCTCGAGTGCTCTGTGTCCCAGGCCTCGCTCCGCCCAGCACGTGGGGTCCCTCTCCAGCTGCAGCCGCTCCCCACAGTGTCCCACGTGGGACACTGCACTGTTTCTCCCACTCCACATACTCCCCTGTCAGTAACACGGGTGGACGCAGAATAAGGACTGCAGTGGGGGGACCCAAACACAGGAGACCTGGGTGTGAGGGACACTGTGAGTCTCCAAAAAGAAGGCTCAGCGCCACTGGCACCGCGGTGGTGCTCTGGGCCTGAAACCTCGCCCCCCACAAAGCATGTAAGTGTTCTCTTCCCTGCAGGGATGAGTTGGCGGAAAAGTAAGGATGACAGAGCCAGGCATCCTGAAGTGTGCTTTCCGTGAGAGCCGTAACGACTTAGCCCCGACTCAGTGGCCCAAGACAGCACCAAGTTATTTCTGTACTGCTCTGGAGGAGAGAGGCGCAATGCTGGCCTCGCCGGGCTGACTCCCGGGGAGAAAATCCATTTGCTCAGTGCTTTCTGCTTCTGGAACACCCCGTATTGCTCGCCTCGTGGCCCCAGGCTCCCTCCTCAAAGCCGGCAGCACCGCCTCTGCCCCCTTTTCTGTAGTCACACCCACACCTGCCCCCGCTTGCCCCTCTCCATTGGTAGGGAACTTCGTGGTCATGTGGGGCCCACGCAGATACTCCAGGGTAATCATTCCATTTGAAAGGCAACTGCTTAGCAACTAGAATTTTCTCTGCATTCCTAATTCCCCATTTCCATAGGATTTCGTGCATGTGCTAGAAACTAAGGTGTGGACATTTTAGGGGTGAGGGCGTGGGGTGACTCTCCCTACCTCAGAGAAGAAATTAAGAAAACAAGAACGGAAGTGGTGCTAACACATGGACGCCTTGGGTGGGGAAATCAGTCGTTTCCAAAGGCCTTGAGCTTCACTAAGAAGAGAACGGTGGGCCGTTTCTTGGGAAGTAGGTTTGGAGACTCTGCTTAGGCCCCAACAAAGGACAGAGGGCTCAGCTCCGTGCGGTGCCTGCCCAGCCAGAGGCTCGCCCGGACCTCATGGTGTGAACTAAGGGCGCTCCTTCTCCACACATGCCTGTCTTCCTCCCCCCAGTTCCAAGGGAGCCTGCGGTGGGTGTCAGTGTCAGGCGGGGACCGGAAGAGGGGCAAAGCAGGAAAAGAGAAGACTCCAGGCACAGCCCAGTCCTCAGACTGGCAGCCTCAAGCCAAGCGGTGCTGGGGAAGGGGGGTCGCCTGGTGTTAAGCGAAATTCTATAATCTTTTATTTACACCCTACAGATGTTTTCATCAAGTGGTAGTGTAAACTCACTGGAAAACCTTTTTCCTTTCTAGACATGACCTAAGAGGCATTGGAAACTGGCCACGGTTTCATCTGAGGTGGGGGAAGAAGAGGTTGTAATGGTAGAAAGGAACATAAACAGGTGTACATTGTTTTCAAGCTGCACAACCCAGACACACTCTGCCCAGCAACTGATGATGCTGACCCAGTGGACGCCTGTGATTGGTCAATTTAGCAACCCTCCCTTCTTTTGATAGAGTACCTGTCAATCACAGGACCAGCCAATCCAATGCTTCAGCAAAAGTTAAGGGAGTCCAGAAAGTTTGCCTAGACACCACCCTGAACTCCTGGGACAGCCTTTCCTGATGGTTAGTGGTTTAGCTGTTCCTTCAGCTGATGAATGAGTCTGTGTCCCCGTGGCAAGTTTCCACTCACTTAAGTGGAACTGTCTGTCTGTTGTTTGCCCCTCATAGACCTGACGGGTGTGCCTGCCTTGGCTGTGCGGGAAAGGGACACCCAGACAGGGGCATGCCGAGCACTCCCATGTGCCGGCCTCAGACCTCCCCTGAAACCTGGGCGGCCCCGAGGGCTCCTGGTGGGTGGCTAAGCCCTTTTATACCACCTGCGCATTTTTTATTTTTTGTTAATGCATGTTTGTAGTAATGATTACACTCCTCATGGGGAGTTGGTACATGAACTTAACACATCTCAATTCTTTTTTTCACCTCTTCACCCTGCCTCCATCTCCTGATTCCCTTTCCTGTAATCTTTTATTTTGCTGTTTTTTTATATTTTGGATTTCACATATAAGAGAAACTATGCAATACTTAAGCTTCTGTATCTGATTTATTTCACTTAAACTTCATGGTCTCAAGATGCTTCTGTTTTCCTACAAATGATTCAAGTTTATCTTTCTTCATGGCAGAATAGTACCTCCTTGTGCAGGAATATCACATTTTCTCTCTATTGATAGACATCCAAGCTGCTTTCAACATTTAGCTATTACGAACTGTATGGCTGTAAGCATGTGTCACTAACAATACTGGTGTCCATTCCAGGAGAACTGGGCACTGGGCCAGTTACACTGCATTTGCCCCTCTTAAACAGAGGGTCAGATCTGGAACAAAGGCAAAGGCCTATAGTTAGCCATACACAGAGTACAGTGGTACCTCAGTTCACAAACTGAATTCTTCCCATGATCCTGGGGACAAATTGAATTGGACAGGAACTGAATCAAATTCAGTGGTTAGGTTCAATGTTGACCACATGGGGATATTTGATTCAATTTTTATTCAGTGCAGTTTGTGATCAGAAATGTGGAAAAAAATATGTTTGCAAACTGAGGTACCACTGTACATCACTGAAAAACAAACACTAGCTAAAGAGCTCTCCATATTAGCAACAAAATCTTTCCACTATCTATGCCCACAAACCTCAGCACAAAACAAAACAACAACAACAAAAATATAAATGAGAAAACAAGGCAACAAATGCCTCCCTGAAATACCAACTCCCTCAAAGTTAAGCCATGGGGCCATGAAGAAGAAATAAAAAACAGCCAAATCATTTGAAGGGCTAACAGATGAGATAAAAAGAAAACAGATTAATGAGGTGCTCAGCAAGTTCAAAGAAGATATAATTAAACAGATAATGAAAGTAATAAGCAAAACAACCAGCTAGACACTAATCAGGAGACACTAATAAAAATCTAACTAAGCTGGGCATGGTGGCACACACCTTTAATCCCAGCACTCAGGAGGCTGCAGTAGAAGGAGTGTTATGAGTTCGAGGCCGGCTTGGGCTACAACGTGAGCGCAAGGCTAGCCTGAACTACATAGTGCAACCCTGCCTCAAAAAACTAGGGCTGGGAGTTTGGCTCATTGGCTTAAGCACCTGCCTGGCTGGTGCGAAGTTGTGAGTCCAATCCCTGGTGCCACCAAAAAAAAAAAATCTAAACCAACTGAAATGATGCTGTATTGTTTGATCCTGTGCCCCCCCCCCACCAAGGCTTCATGTAATTTGAACAAGGCTGAGTCTGGCATTCGTGGTTGGTTTGCTGTCTAGCACTGGGATTGGTGATGTGAGTGCTGCACCCACCCAGGGGTGGAGCCAACATACAGAGTAAGGGGTGGGAGGAAGGCATGTCTTCCCTTCTTGCTCTCTCTTGCTAGGTTCACACGCCTTGCTGTTTTGGTGGCTACCATGAATGGCTGCCCCGCCACACCATGCTGCCTTGGAGTCAACTGAGTATGGACTGAAACTCCTGAGAACTGTAAGAAATAAACCTTTCCTTCCCTAATTTTGGGTGTCAGGTATTTTGTCTCAGCAACGAGCAAAAATTAACTAAGACAGAATTTGGTACCAGTGGAGTGGGGTCCATTGCTGTGACTATTCCTGACCATGTGGCTCAAGAGCCTTTGGAAAGGGCTTGGGGGAAGAGTTTAAAAAGGTTCTGAGATGTTGCCTAAAAGAGTGACGCTAGAACAGCTTAGGCCGTTCCATATGGGAGATTCTGGTCAGAGCTCAGAAGACCAGGAAGCTGATAAAAAGCTTGCAGGTAAAGACCAGGCTCAGGAGGTTTCTGCTGGGAAGAAGGACTGTATTGGTTGTTGGACTCCACATGATGTGTGTTATGGCTTGGCAGAAAGTTTGTCTGCATTTTGCTCATGTCCAGAGACTTTGCCTGAGACTGGGATTAAGGGCAGAGGGCTGTTTAGTCTGGAAAAAGAAATTTCAAGGCAGCTGAATGTTGAAATGGTGGCCTGGTTACTACAGTGATACATGAATATGCATGCTTATACCTGCAAAACTCATAATAGTTAAGTCTTGGAAGTGGCCTATATGTCCATCAAGAGATGAATGGATGAAGAAAATGTGGTTTTTACACACAATGAACTACTCCTCTGCCATAAAGGATAAGCTTAAGTAATTTGTAAAAAAATAGATGCAAGTGGAGACCGTAAGTTTAAGTGAAATAAATCAGACATATGAGCTTAAATATCACATGGTTTTGCTTATCTGAGAAATCCAAAATAAAAGATAGATAATAGGAAGCAGAGAGGTAGATCTTATGCAAACGGGAAGGGGAACCAAGATCTGGAGGAAGAGGGAAGGGTGTGAAAAAAGAATTAATATGTGTTATGTACGTGCACCAACTTCCCATGAGGAGTGTGGCCATTGTGTACTGTAAACATGTACTGATAAAAAATAAAATTTGAGAAAAAAATAGGAAAAATTGTAACACAAACCATCACTGTCTGAATTGGATTTTGTTAATTGCAGCCCCTAGTGTTATTATATCCCTCCTTACTGTGTTGTATATACACTGACTGTTTTAGTCAGGGTTTACAAGGAATTTAATATAGAACACATAATTTATAGGATTATTTTATAATATTCACCCAAAGAGTCAAATGCAAAAGAGTGCAGGAGGTCTGTTCACACACCAGAGAGCCAGAGAATCCAGCCAAGGGCTTGAATCCCACAGCAATGTCCTGCACAAGTCCAGCTGAAGACCTAGACCCCATGGCAATGTCCTCCAACTGGAGGCCTAGAGAGCTCATGACAAGTATGTATCAAGGCTCTGCACTGGGAAGGCCCAAAGTTCAGTGGTGGAATTTAGAAAGTCTGTGCCAGCAGAATGAAGGAGCTGTGCCAGTAGACTGAGGGATCTGCACTGCAGTCAGAGTGACTTATAACATAAGGACTAGAACTCCCCTGAAGAGAACCACAGCCATCCTCAGTGACAGCAAGGATCTGAGCTATTCTGACAATGGGAACAGCCAAGTACATGTCAGGAAAGCCAGTATGACAAGCTTCTACAGTGTAGGAGACAATTTGAGTGGCTCCCCTTGAATGCAGAACAACTGCTTCTGCATTAGTTAAATCAAGTCTTGTTTCCATGCACTGCTATGTACAGAGATGGCTATGATATTTTCTTCTCCCTTCGATTGGCTATAAGCAATGCAAATAAGGCTAGCCAAGGTACTGATATATAATCCTATAGGTCAACTTGACAGTTTCCTATTTCCTCGCATTGTGTTCCCCGTTAAATGGTTGAACACAGTGGGATAGCAGAGCCAGTCAGCTCCAGAAATGTCAACTGGGTTCAAGTCTCAAAATAAAAGGCCATGACTTCCCAGGGTACAAAAGTTTACATATCAGAAACTGAAGCAGCAGCCTCCTAAAACCATTCAAATGCTACCCTAATTGAGTTAGGCAGACTGGTCCTTCTGCATTTCATTCTCCCTGCATATTGCAAAGATGCTTTTCTCCTCACCTGGCTAGCCAGCTCAAGTTACTCATGTAATTCCTGCCATCCTCATTGTCACTCACCCTTGAACCACTCCCTTGTGGGGAGCCACATAAAAGGTCACCTTGGGCATATGAGACACAGCAACTGTAAGCCAGACGGAGTGTAAGCGAGGCCTTGGGGAAGGAGCAAAGCCTGAGCTAGATTACCCCTCCCATCGAGTAAGCCAAGATGGCGACCATATCCTGCTTCCGCATATTACACAACCCCACCCCAGATGATATATCGCTGACGCTGCCCAATGAGTGCTTACACATTGCTGATATTAGATTAGATAACGAGACAGTAGATAAACAGCTGCCCGCCCAGGGGGCGGCGAGAGTACACGCTGAGAGCCGCGGGGAGCGGACGTGTGTGAGGCACCTCCGCGGAGACACATAAGACCCACCAGCGGTGGGCATATAGAGGTCTCCCGCTACAGCTGGCTCCAAGCTGAATAAAGTCTTCTGCTGTGTCGCTTGTGATTCTGTTGTGTGCCTTCCTACTGGCCGGGATAGGCGCCCGACACTCCCTTCTTCACAAGATAATAAATTCTGGGAGAGGCCTTGGATCAGGGCCTTTGTTCATATATCTTCACTTGGACTGGACTTAGGATCCTTTGATTGCCCCTAACTTTGTCTAGTGTCCTAGTGTCTTTACTCTCACCGTGGGTTGCATTGGAGGTGGTAGATTGTAAACAACTTGCTGAGATTCCAATAACATTTCAATGAGATTACGAATATAACTTTCTGGATTATGAGGAGGAAAGAAAAAATGGATTACAATATTTGGATCACAATATATAATACTCATATTACAATACTCCAGGAGGATCAACAGCACACTATCTTCCCCTCTAGTTCTCCTTTTATACTGTTGGCAACAATCCTCAGGTGGGCCCTCCACACCCAGAACCATACTGACTTAGTGCAGCCAGGTGTTGCAAGTTGACCACTAGTTAATCCACCACACTGGTAGTGGATTTAGTGACTGACTGAATTCAGTGTTGATTTCTGTAGCCAGGATGCTCCGTAGGGCATGCCTGTACATCCTCACTGCACCATCTTGGGAGGTTCCTGAGGTCAGCTTTCGTCTCTTTCTCTCCTCCAAGACTGAGCAGCCAGCACAGGGTCACCCTTTTGACCCGTGCTCCACTGTCCTCACTCTTCTCCACAGGGCCACACTTCCTCAGAGGGTCACACTTGATCCACGGGAAATAACAGGACACTCAAGTTGCTTGGTAATTCTGATTTCTTTTTTGTACCAGTAATTGAACTCAGCATCTTGCACTTGTGAGGCAGGTGCATATGCCACTGAGCTATATCCCTGGCCCTGAATATTTTTTAAATTTGTCTCAAACACTGCAATTTAGTGTAGTTTATTAAAGTGAATGCATATATATGCTGCTGTCTCAAAGTAATCTAACACATCACCAGTTATTACAGCTAATTTCATATTTAACTACATATTTTTACAGCATTCATACTACAGCTATTTTATCACATAGAGACTTCACTATTACATAAGTACTGTAGCAAAAATGGTATGTGAAATGTATATCATTTCCATTTTATTGATGGGTTGTTTTGTAGAACAGGAAGAAAGATATATGGTATATGGTAGAAGTTATGCAATTTTTGGATAAGGATTATGTAAAAAGAATCATGGACTTGGAATAATGCTTCAGGCATGAGGGCAAGGAGAGAAGGTCATAAAATCGTGGGTTTCCCTCTTAGCAACCAGTAAATAGCTTGAAAGCCCAGAGAATTTAGCACAAGCAAACATCGCTGAGAGCCAAGGTGACCCATTACAGCCTTGTATAAGCACTAAGAGCTGGAGATCGCATTTCCAATTTGGATATTTGTAATAATACTATGAAGACCAAAATGTTATTTTAGCAGGTCTGTTTATTTTTCCTTGAAATAAACATGTTACAAAGCTGCCCTATTTTTGCATGATGCCTAATTCATTTCTCTCAACTCAGGTGCAATGGTGTAGAATGGAACTGTTTCCCAGTGTCCCATGTGCTGTCAGCTTGGTGCACTTGGGGGCGTCAGGGGAACCTTTAAGACGTGGGGTCCTTAGGTCTTTTGGCACAGCTGAAAGGCACTGTGGGACACAGATCTCTCCCCTCTTTCTCTTTCCTCTCCCAGTCATGAGGCAAACAGTTGCTCCACTAGAACCTCCCATGATGTGCTGCCTCCCTACTGGAAGTCTAAAGGCAGTGGGTCCACCCACCATGGCTGAAACCTCCAAAACCATGAACCAAAATAAACCTTTTTTTCTTTTTACTTTGACTTATCTCAAGTATGTCACAGTAACAGAAAGCTAATACATCAAGCAACACAATTTTACATTGTCATAATTTCAGTTCTTATGTATCTGTTAGCACTTAGATTTGTTTAGAAAATTTGATTAGTCTTTATTTCACCAGTTTAATTCTTTATTGATTATTGCTTTTAAATAAAAACTAGCAGTCAACTTCATTAAGAGCTAAGACTAGAAAAGCAAGCACGAGTTTGGAAAGAAAAGTAAGAATACCACTCTTTGCTTTTGAACACTTCTACAGGATCTAAATCCAGTGCGCAAGCTAAAATGTAGCCTCTGGTGTCTTCTTCCCATAATTTCAGCATTACAGCAGCATTTGTAATGTTCCTGCTCCAAATTAGAAGCAGTGTGTTGAAGTTGCCTCCTACTGGAGCCAGCGTGAGAGGACACAGATTCAAGAACTGAATTTGTGCCAAGCAATTCCTTGCACAAACACATGGGGTACTACTACCAGTCACTGAAAACCGAGTGCAGCACGATGTCTGCCACAGGAGAATGCAGGCCCGTGGGTTTGCAAACAGCTGCTGCCCCAAAGGAAAGGCAAGTTCCGGTATGCCAAAGTAGGACTGCCGTCTTCTTACACCCCTTTGCGCAACAGTTCACAAGCTTCCAGCACTGGAGGCCAGTCTGTCTGGAGACAGCTTGCGGACGGCCCGTGCTCCTCCACTGCCGAGGCCAGCAGCACACACACTGAGAGGGCCTCGGCAAGCTGCTCCACTCCAGCAGCCCAACCCCACACCTAGGCTTACTTTCTGTTAACAAAGCACACACAGATTAGCTCCTCTGGCATCAGAAAAGCTTGTAGGTTTTTGCATGATCAGCTTTAGTCCAGAAGATGTTCTGGTCTCAAGATGTCGAAGTAACTAAGAACACAGAGCGAGGATTCAACAGTGAGAGTGAGCTGGGACGTCGCTCGGTAGTAGTAGTGAGCTCACCACCAAAGCTCAAGGTCCTGAGTTCAGTCTCCAGTCCCACAAACACACAGCAACAAACACACGTGGAAACAGCAAGGAGTGCTGTGGCAAGGGGAGAATCACCTAACGGACTTCGAGCACTGACGCCCTGAATTTAAATGCTCCTGATGTCTATCTTCGAGCTCATTGCTCATATGCACCATTCAGAATGAATAAGCCTGCCTCCCAGGGTAAAGCTGGAAAGTGCCTGAACGGTGAGTTTTAAAGAACACTGAAGTGACCCTTGCCCTGAAGCAATAAACTGCACATCACTGGCTGAGCCCAGTGACTTCAGGCATGAAAGACAAACTGCTCCGAAGACTTCTGTGAGATGCAGGTTCCTGGAGGTCTCGCTACAGCTCATTTGGACAGTGGGGTAGCAGAAGAGCTGTTGACACCACAGACCTTTTCCTATGATGGATGCTGTCCCTGCCTTATTCTGCCCTGCCCTCCCGTCCTCCCCTGCTCTGCCTGCCCTGGCTCTCTCCCTAGCCTCTTGTCCCAGGGAAAGAAGCCAGGTCTGCTGATGGGTCCTCGGGGTGGACTGGGGTTCAGGATGGAGTCAGGCAGCGCTCAGGGTTGCAGTGGGGACATGTACCGAATGCATTCCTCTGTCACCATTGAAGAACTGAGCTGAACTGCATGTCTTGGGCAGCTCCATGATGTGCTTTACCTGAACATCTCGCCTCCGCCCACCCTTCGGCCCGGTAGAATTGCCCAGGCAGCAGAATCATACTCAGGCCCCCTAACTGCAAGGCCACCATGCCACGTGATTTTTATTTTCCTTTCTGAGTGGGCCACACATACTTGTTGGAAAATTAAAACTACACGGGAGACATAAAAGCAAACCCAAAGTACCCTCCCCCACCTCAAGTCTCCACCTTCCAAGGCGCTGGGCAGAGCTTCTAACCCTTCTTCACAGTGTGAAAACCTTGTCCACATTTCGTCTCATCCCCAGGAGGCTCTCCTTCCTCCCCAGAGGCCACGACGTGACGGCCACGCTGCTGGTGTGTGCCGCGCTTGGCTGAGGAAGGACTCCCTGCAGGTGGAGTGCGGGGTTTTGCTTCATGCATGGGCGTTGATTTCACCAGTTCTCTTTCGGGATGCTCAGGTAGCGCTTCCGCTTTCTCTGTTACTGTGGCAAATTACGCTGACCGCAGGTTTTCTCATGGTGGATGGTCCTGGGCATTGGGCTTGTTGACTTTTCACAAGGTTAGTTTTCATCTTTATTAATAAATCAGACTGGCCTGTAGTTTTCTTTTCCATAACCTTTCCAGGATTGAATACCAAGGCTGTAAGATTTCATAAAATGACACTTCTTTTTCTTCGTCTCCACTTGTGTAAAACACCGATCACTGCTTGCTGCAGGTTTGATAAACCGCCCAGGTCTAGAACACTTTGGGGTATACATCGTTTGACAGGTGAGTCAGGTCTCTGGGCTGTTCTCTGTGCGTCCACTGGGGTAATTCACATTTTTTGAACAGCTGTATATTTACCTGAATGCTGTATTTTGAATCTCAGGGTGCCAAAGGCTTGAGTGGTAATGGCTCAGGCCTCAGCCTGGGGTGCTGTGAGGAGCCTGTGTCACCCTGAAGGGGTAGGGCCCAGTGGGAGGGCTTTCATTGGTTGGGGGCGTGGCCTCCAAGGGGCCTTAGGGACCAAAGTCCCTTCCTCTGTCTCTCTGGCCTCACGACGATGAGCAGGCAGCTTTTCTTCCCACCATGATACACATGAGACCCAGAAGCAAGGGGCTGGTCAGGGACTGAAACCGCCAAGAGTATGGGCCAAACTACACCCTTTTTCTCTATAAACTGATTATCTCAAGTGTTTTTTACTGTTGTGGACTTCAAAACAAGATAATAGGAAGTCAACAGTGGCTACCATAATGCCTCTTGTTATCTTCAAAATAGCTGCCCATACCATCAGGCATACGAAAATCAAACAAAACTGAACAAAATAGAACCAATAAAAACAAACAACGGACGCAATACAGGACTTCAAAACAAGACAATAGTAAACCAAAATGGCCACCATAATATATCTTCTTATCTTTGAAATAGCTGCCCATGACATCAGACATAATAAAATCGAACAAGACAAAACAGAATAAAACCCAACCAAACAAAACAACGAAAATGATACAGGACTTTAAAACAAGATAATAGGGAATTAACAATGGCTACCACCTTCAGAAGGAGATCCCCCATAGATGCTATACTGCATATCATTATCCTCTAAATAGATTATCAGACTACTGGCTTTAGGCCTGCAAAGTCAATGGAACACTAAACACTACAAGCATTAAGTTGTATTTTACTTCAACAGCTATCATTTCAGCCTGCATTTCTCCAGATCAGCAGGTAGCTCCTGGGGATATGGGGCACCCTTGGCTCTTCTTGTCCCCCAGCCTGTGTGCTGGGAGGGGCTGGTGTCTGGCTGTCCTCCCTGTGGCCCACACATGGCACCAACCTACAGGGTTTCTTGATTTTAAAAACATCACCCGCTGCACCTGTTGTTGGGTCATGTTGTTCACTCCTGACACTGCTAATGGTGCCTCCTTACCTTCTTTCTTGGTGATTCCAAATAATTATGTCGCTTTCTGTCCTTGCGTGGGTAGAAACAGGGCTCCCTATGCAAAAACTGCTGCACATCCGTCTGTATTCCAAGAGCAGCAAACAAACATCCCACCCACCCCTAGCACCCCACATCTAACCTTCTTCTGACTCTATCTGCTGAAAGCACCCCAGCTGTCCTTGCCCCAGCTCCTCAGGTAGGCAAGAGAACCAATGCAACACCTGGAAGGAGGAAGTGAGACGTGGTCATGGGGTGGGAGCAGCATCTAGGCGCTGAGACCCTCCTGAGACTCTCCCCAAAGCAGGCCTCAGCAAAGGTGCCCAGACAGAAATGCTGCTGTGTCCTCCATGCCCAGGCCATTTCTGTCCCCCACCACCATCATGCAAGGCTTTGGAGCTTCAGTGGATGAGGTGATAGAACCAGAGTGGCTGAGAATCCCGCCCCTGGCCCCAGGCCCCAGGCCCCCAGGGCCAGAGAATGCGGAACTCAGCTTGTGTCCACCTGCCCAGAGCCCGCTCCTCGCTGCCTGGAGTGGCCACTCACATGGAACCTGACAGGGCCTGGCCTGAGGCACCCTTCCCTGGGGCAGCTGTGCCACTACCTCCACAAGGGACATTGCCATTTGCAACCAGCAGCCCTGCCTGCAGAGCCTCACGGCACATCCGTCCTTCCCCAGCGGGGCAGCCGGATGGAGGCTGCTGTGCCCTCCCCCCTGCCACCTCCTGGGCCTCCTCCCCAGGCAGAGCCCCCCAGTCCCCAGAGCTCTCACACCGTGCCCAGGCCTGGCCTTCTGGAAACAAAATCCCTTGGGGTGGGGAGAGATTATTGGACAGGACTTCAACTGATGAATAAGAAGCTGCCACCTGGTAACATTTAACCAGTTCTTGTTCATTGGTCAGAGGCCCCAATTATCTTCATAGCCTTACGGGAGACATCCCCACTAAAGTTTAAAAAAATATATTATTGTAATATGTTCACATTGATCATCATCAAAAGAAATAATACAATAAGATTTTTGATTTAAAGATGCCCACACAAAGATTTTCAGATGGCTATAACAGGTATATTCATACTTCCAGATGTACAGGACTCCAAAAATGTAAAACAGGGATTGTTTATGATGGCAGAATTTTGTTTCAGATTCAGACCTCTGCCTTCAACAAATGCCTATGAGATGTACGTCCCACTAAAGGTAATCAAGTTAGGTTAAAGCTTTTTGTGTATTAGATAGGAATGAGTGACTAAAAGGAGATATGTTATATCAAAATGCAAATTCAAGTGTGTTACAAAATGTCATCATGATTGTCATGCTATAATGTTGTATATGGTTTTGATTTCTCCTATTCTATGTAAAATATGCAACTGTTAACATTCTATGGTTATTCAAATGTTAGAACACCCAAGGTTAATAGAAAATAATGGTTCCATTTAATGTTGTAAGATGCTTGATACTTACATAAGATAGTAATGTTGAACTTACTGCCTCTACTACACTGTACCGTTATCAATCTTTTCTTCTGGATGTTCAACAACTGAGCTTTAGACACCAAAAATTAGAGAGATAGATGGGCTAAGAGGATAACCAATATTTTGGCCCTTGTCCTCCAAGATCAATGAGAACCCAGGACATTAGAGAACCTCTGTTGCAACATCCTATACTCAGTGAGTCCCTATCTTCCGATCAAGGAGATTGTGAGACCACAGAGGAAAGTAATCATCAGTGTGTGGTGTGCCTAAGGAGAGTCACCAGGAGCAAAAGTCTCCCAAGCTTTCACAATAAGCAACTTGGTCGAGCAATGGCCATGACTTATCCAGATGACTGACACTGACAGTAGCACTAAGAGGGGCTATGCATGGTTCCAAGGTAATTCCTGAGGGCACTTAACTGTTCTTGATAGATAGCAAGAGACTAATTAAATTTAATACAGGTCTTACCTTAACTTGGTCTTGAACATCCTGCAGAAAAGTATAACTTCAAGAGGTATAATACAGTGCCATAGTAATATGTTAACTATAAAAGAAGCTCAAATCACTAATACCTTCTGACAATTGTTGGATACACTGGTAACTATCTACTGCTACAGATTGATGGTCTGTACAGGGCTTAAATTGTGGAAGTTCTTCTAACACAGCTTCTCCAGCTTCAACTGACCACCCATCCTGCACAACAGGAAGACAAAAGAGAGAGATATGTTTGGAGCTGTTAATGCTGGAAATGCTGTTAATGCTGGCAAGTCTTGGGCATGGCCATCCCAAGAACAAAGAATGCCCAGGGAAAGCCACATGAAGAAACTGCTTCAGCCCAGAGAACACCTAGCCCCAAGACAATCTGAACAGAAGGTTGCTTGGACAACAGGGTGTCATGTGACATTAAGTTGCTAACATGTAGAAATAAATGCCCCTTCAGTGAGGGGGCAGCTCCTTTCCTCCCATCAGGAGAGTAAGGGTTCCCACCTGACCCCAGCTTTGTCTCTTCTTTTTTCTTTTTCATCCTCCCACCATCCTTCTCCCCAGAAAATATCTGGAGCTGCACGGGTTGTGGCACTACACGGTGGATTGCACATTGTCACTAACAGCAAAGAGAGTTACAAACTACATTACTTCCAGATGAACCAGGCCAAAGAGGAGGAGGGAGACGAGGATTAAAGCTCCTTTGTGTGGGATATTTTTTATGAGTTCTTGAATAAAACTTGGGGAAAAAAAACTATCTTTTAAAACTGATGGAGACCAGCACTCGGGAGGCTGAGGTAGGCGGAGCGTTGTGAGTTCGAGGCCGGCCTGGGCTACAACGCAAGCACAAGGCCGGCCTGAGCTACACAGTGTGACCCTGCTTCAAAAAACCAGGGCCGGGAGTTTGGCTCAGTGGCTTAAGCGCCTGCCCTGGCAGGCGCGAGGTTGTGAGTTCAATCCCCAGTACCGCAAAAAAAAAAAAAAAAAAAAAAAAAAAAAAAAAAAAAAAAAAAAAAAAAAAAAAAAAAAAAAAAAAAAAAAAAAAAAAAAAAAAAAAAAAAAAAAAAAAAAACTGATGGAGAAAGGTCAGGAATACAGCTCAGTGGCACAGTGCCTGCCTTGTAGTGACTTTGATTCCCGGCATCCTCCCTCCATAAAAAATAAAAATAAAAATAAATAAAAACTGACAGAGAAACAAGATACTTCCATGACAAACACCTGAAGATATTCATAAACACCAAACCAGCACTCCAAAATGTTCTGAAGCTGGGTGTGGTGGTGCATGTCTGTAATCTCAGCACTCAGGAGGCTAAGGCAAAAGGATTGCTGCAAGTTCAAGGCCAGCCCGGGCTACATAGTGAGTTCAAGGCCAGCCTGAACTGTATAGGGAGACTCTGTCTCGAACAAATGTTCTGAAGGACATTCTAGAAAGAGATAACAAGGACTACAACTCCATGAACACTGACAGAATGAATCTACCAGGCAAAGCATGCAATTAACCAGGGTTTGGGTAGAAGGGAGCCAACAACAGGAAAATAACATGCCAAGAATAAATCAATACATATCATTATAACCATCAGTGTTTATGGTTTAAATTCACCAATCAAAAGGAAGACCGGCAAAATAGATCATGAACCAAGACCCAACAGTATGCTGCATACAAAAAACACATTTAATACAAAAAGAAATTCAGAGTGAAAGTCAAAGGAATGAAAACAATGCCTTTGCTATTCTAGGTCTCTTCTGGTTCCAAATGAATTTTAGGGTTGTTTTCTCTAATTATGTGGATATGCTATTTGATCAGGACTGCATTAAATCTGTATAACAATTTTGGAAGCATGGCCATTTTCACTATATTTTCCCACCCAAGAACAAGGAATATCTTTCTTTTTTCTGATACCCTCTTTGATCTCCTTTTTCAGAGTCCTGCAGTTTTCAATGAGGTCTTTTACTTTCTTCATTAGATTGATTCCTAGGTATTTTGTTTACTTGAATGCTATTGTGAAAGGTGTTGTTTCCCTAATTTCTCTCTCATTGAGTTTGTTATTTGTGTCCAGGAATGCTATTGATTTTTTAGTGTTAACTGCATGATCATCTTTTGGTAAAAACCCTACAGAAAATTGGAATAGATAGTCTTTATAAAGACTATCTATGACAACCAACAGCCAACATCAGACAAAATGGACAAAACCTCAGTGCTTTCCCTCTAAAATCACGTACAAGAGGCTGGGGATACAGCTCAGCAGCATAGCACTTGCCTAGGAAGCTCAAGATCATGAGCTGGATTCCTAGTACCCTCTCCCTAAAAAAAACTAAAATCAGGAACAAGTCAAGGATGCCCAATATCATCACTCCTGTTCAATATTGTTCTTGAAACATTGGTCAGAGCAATTAGACAAGAGAAAGAAAGGAATATTGACAGGAAAGGAAGACAATACATTATCATTATTGGCAGATGACACACTCCTCTACATAGAAGACCCCAAAACACCAAGAGACTCCGAGAAATCCTTCCCAGTGATCTAGTGGTTAGGATATAGCACTCTGACTGAAGGACTCCTAGAATTTAATAACCAAATTCGTGCCATAGCAGGACACAAAATCAACACTCAAAAATCAATAGCATTCCTATACACCAGTAACAAATTCATCGAGAAAGAAATTAGGGAAACAATACTGTCTTAGTTACTCTTCTCATTACTGGGACAAAATACCTGACATCCAAAGTTAAAGGAGGAAAGGTTTATTTTGGCTCACAATTTGTAGAGGTTTCAGTCCATAATCAGCTAGCTCCAAGGCAGGGTGGCATGGCAGAGGGGCATCACAGAGGAGAAACAGTTCATGGTAGGCAGAAGGCAGAAAAACCAGTGAGCAGCAGCGACCAACAGTGACTCCCTTTCAATCCATTATATTATACCTATGCTACATGCCCTTAGTGCAGGCAGCACTTAGACCCAGGGTGGGCCTTCCCATTATCCACACCTGAACTATGACAAACCAGTCAGTGGACTAATTTTGGTAATCACACACTTAATCATACTCTAGATCCAGCCACTTCTAAAAACTCCCACCTATGACCAGATGGGGCTTTGGAGGGGACATCTAGACACAGCCATAACAAGCACCTTGCATGATAGCATCAAGAAAAATGAAATACTTGGGAATAAACCTAACCAATGAAGTGATGGACCTCTACAATTAAAACTAGAGTACTCGAGATATAAGAGGATATTGGAAAACGGATACATATCCCCATTCCTAGATAGGCAGAATCAATACAATGAAAAAGACATACTTCCAAACCTATACAGATTTAAGCAATCCAAATCAAAACACCAACAGTATTCCTCACATAACTAGAAAAAACAATTCTAAAATTCATATGCAACCAGAAGATCCAGTATAGCAAAAGTAGTTCTGAGCAATAAGGCATGAAGCATCACAATCCCAAACTTCAAGTTATACTACAATCCAACATGATTTTTTTTTTTTTGGCAGTGGGGCTTGAACTCACAACCTTGTACCTGCCAGGCAGGCACTTAAGCCACTGAGCCAAAATCCGGCCCTAGTTTTTTTGAGGCAAGGTCACGCTCTGTAGCTCAGGCCTGCCTTGTGCTCACGTTGTAGCCCAAGCTGGTGTCGAACTCACAACACTCTGCCTACCTCAGCCTCCAGAGTGCTGGGATTAAAGGCATGCACCACCACACCTGGCTCAACAGTGATTTTTAAAAAGACAAAAACAGCACGATGTTGGCAAAAACACAGACTTGTGGATCAATAGAACAGAATCAGGACACAGAAACAACTCCAGCACCTTCTGTGACCTTATCTTTGAGAAAGGGAACAAACACCTTTACAGGAATAAAAATAGCCTCTTCAACAAGTGGTGCTCTGACACCAGCCATGATGGCACACACCTGAAATCCCAGCACTTGGGAGGCTGAGGCAGGAGAATTACTGTGAGTTTGAGGCCAGGCTGTGCTACGAAGTGAATTCAAGAAGAGCCTGAGCTAGACAGTGAGCCCTGTCTCAAAAAAATTGGTTCTGGGAAAACTAGACTCATATCTGGCCCAGACTGAACCTGGGCCCATATCTTTCACCATGCACTAAACTAAAATCAAAACGAATCAGTGATCTAAATATGAAAACAGAAACATTTAATCTGCTGGAAGATAGACTAGGTAAAACTCTTCAATACATAGGTGCAGGCAAAGACTTTCTGAACAAAATCCTATTCCATAAGATATATTACAAAAAATGAAAAAACTCAAATTAAAAAGCATCTGCATAGCAAAGGAAACCACCAACAAAGTGAAGAGACAATTCACAGAATAAGAAAAAAAATTTTGCCAGCTACTCCTCAGATAGAGGACAAATATCTAGAATACATAAAGAACCAAAAAAACTAGACCTCCTAAGTTTAAAGATCCAATCCAAAAATGGGCACCTGAAATGAATAGACCCTTCTCAGAGGATGAAGTACAAACATATGAAAAATGTTCAACATCACTGGCCATTCAAGAAACGCAAATTAAAAAAAAAAAACATGGAGATTTAATCTCACTCCAAAAGAAACAGCTATTATCAAGAAGTCACCCAATAAGAAATGCTAGTGAGACTGCATGGGGGAGGGGGAAGAACCCTCTCCATCATTGGTGGAAAATTCATATGGAGATTCCTCAAAACTAAAACTAGAGGTTGGATTTGACTCCGCTATTTCCCTTCTAGGTATCTTCCTGAAAGAATTAAAGTCTCAGTACCACAGTAATACATACATACCCATGTTTATACTAGCACAATTTACAATAGGTAAATCTTGGAAACAGTCCATATATCCCTCAACAGATGAATGCATAAAGAAAATGTGGTATTTACATACAATAGACTACTACCCTGCCATAAAGGATAAAACTGAAGTATTTTGGGGAAACTTGAGACCATAATCTTAAGTGAAATAAGTTAGACACATGAGTTTAAATATCTCATTGTTTCTCTTTTGTGAGAAATTCAAAGTGTAAATAAGGAGCAAAATAGAAGATAGATATTAGGAAGCAGAAAAAACTTTTCCAAATGGGATGGGAAACAAGAGATGAGAGGAGAGCTGGGTGTGGTGGTGCACACCTGTAATCCTAGCACTCAGGATGCTGAGTCGGGAGGATCTCCATGAATTCAAGGCCAGCCTGAACTACACAGTGAGTCTCTGTCTCAAAACTAAAGACAGAGAGAGAGAGAGAGAGAGAGAGAGAGAGAGAGAGAGAGAGACAGAGAGAAAAGAAGAAGGAGGAGGAGGAGGAGGAGGAGGAGGAGGAGGAGAAAAGGAAGGGGAAAAGGATTTTTAAGAAGTGTTAAAGAAAAAAATGGAAACAGAGCTTTTGGCCGGCCTGAGCAGCACAGGCACTGATCAGGACTAAACATGGACTGCCTTCCGGGGTCCTGAACCCAGGACCTTGGAGGAGAACGAGAGAGGCTCCTCGTGGGGCCCCCGCCCGGCCCAAGCGGCGCAGGCACCAATCAGGGCTAAACATGGACTGCCTTCCGGGGTCCTGAACCCAGGACCTTGGAGGAGAACGAGAGGGGCTCCTCGCGGGGCCCCCGCCCAGCCCGAGTGGCGCAGGCACCGATCAGGGCTAAACATGGACTGCCTTCCGGGGTCCTGAACCCAGGACCTTGGAGGAGAACGAGAGGGGCTCCTCGAGGGGCCCCCGCCCGGCCCAAGCAGCACCGGCACGCGGGCTTGGAATCAGGGACAACACTCCCCCACCCCCCCGTCAGCAACCTGCTGTTTTGGAGGTCTGGCTAAATTGATAGCAACCAAGGAACATCAACCAACTTTTGTTTTGTAGATTCGGCCAGGCCTCTGGTCAGCAACCCAAGCATCACTTTACAGCGGGCAATGTAGCAAGTATGGGGGATTCTCTTCTGTCTTGTCTTCTATTATTAATAAAATAAAATAAAATTTAAAAAAAAAGAGATAGGCATATTTCAAAAAAAAAAAAGAAAGAAAGAAACAGAGCTTTTGGAAATGGGGAGGGGAAGAAGCCAAAAAAAATTAAGATGTATTATATAAGTGTACAAATATCCCATGGAAAATTGCAACCATTATGTATCACAAATGTGTACTAATAAAAAATGTACAAAAATATTCTTGAAAATGAAAGAAATAAAGATTGTCACAGAGAAAAACAAAATTGAGGATATTTGTCATCAACTGACCTACCTTGAAAGAGATTAAACAAACTTAAGAGAGGAAGAAAATTATGTAGGTCAGAAACTACACGGAGGAATAAAGAGCATTACAGCAGAATCACTGAAGAAACCTGGTCTTAAACAAACAGCCACAAGGGCGCCCCGGCACACACAGAGGGTCTGGACCGGCGCTGCAGGACTCACTCGCGTAGGCGTCAGTCAGAGCCGCTTCACTGAGGCAGCCCCGCTCCTCCCATTCTGCTCCCGCATTCCGTGAGCCCTGGGACCTGTCGACCCTCGTCGCTTTTACATGAAGGAAATCTAGACATTGCCTTGAGGCAGGAGAAGAACCATGCCTGGCCACCCACCGGGGTCTCTTGCTCTGCAGAGCCTCTGGGAAGAGTACAGTGTTCTGACTCTGCCACCCTCCTGCAGCGTGACTCCAGGTGGCACCTCCTCCCAGCTGGTGGGGACTCCCTGAAATAAGGAACTGAAACACCAGCTGCATCGTTATTCAGCGTGAGGTTCCCAAAGTGGTCTCCCAGAGAGACATGAGTTTGGTATTTAGGTTTCAATACCAAGAGCCCACTGGGCGCCATTGGGACTGCTAACCAGTGTGGGCCGGGAGAAGCAGCCAGCCAATCCCCCATAGGCCTGCTGCCATCAAGGGAGTCTCAGCACAGCCATGCATGTCTGGAGAAGTCTACCTTGCACCCACCACCTCCGTGGGAACCTAGGTTAGGAGAAACCCAGGTACCTGGCCCATTCCCCTACACCACGGACAGGCAGCCAATGAGGGAGTGGCTGGGACCCCATAACCAGCTTGTCCAGAGGAACCCAGGAAAATGTCAAGACAAAGGAGCAAAAGACAATCCCAGACCCCCAGCCCACACAGAACAAGTCTAGGAGACATAGACATGCAATAAATTGCAAGTCCCAGAACTGAAATTTCTCAAAGGATAGCAACTAAAGTAAAGAAATTACTTTATGAGACTGTAAAAGTAATCAGATCAGAAGTAATATCTCAAGAGCTGAGAGTTTGGCTCAGTGACTTAAGCGCCTGTCTGGCAGGCACGAGGTTGTGAGTTCGATCACCAGTGCCGCAAAAAAAAAATAAAAAAAGAAAGAAAGAAATAATATCTCAGGTAAAAAAAGAAATCACAAACATAATGAAAGAATTGCTGAGCATATCTAAAGAAAATAGAGATAAAAAAGAGCATAGAAAAATGATGGGATCTTTGAATGAACAATATAGGAAAAAATTATGATGCATGAAACATTCAAAGAGATAGCCAGGAAATTTTAAAAATACACTGAAGGCTGGCAAAACTGCTTGAATGCAACTGAAGTTAGACTTTCAGACCTTGAAGACAGCATTGCAGCTAGCGATTGTGAAAGGAAAGGTTTTTTTTAAATAATACGAAATAAGGAAATTGTTATGGGTTTGAAACCAGCATAGGAAATCAAGCAGCCAATTGTGAATTTAGAAGATCCTTTATTAGTCGGGCCCACATAGGGAGATGGCAGAACAGCCTCAAGCCCTTACAGCAAGCAGAATTTAAAGCAAAAAACCACATCCTAATTAGCACAGTCACCCGTTACTCTTGGCTAAATCTAGAACAAGGAGTTCAATCTGTAACTGACTCTGAACAATACAAAAACTTGGTCTACCAAATACATTGTTTGATGTACATATGTTCTTTTAGGGGCAAACTGACCTCACTGTACTTCCTCTAAGTCACTTTTCACACCTTGGGGTGATCTGAGGGGTTAGCTTTGTGGAATTTGCCTATGTGAACCATCACATTCCCCACTGGTTTTCTGGGGGAATCAAATCATTGTTTCCTCGTCTTCATTATCCTCATCTTGTAGACGATCGTAGTAGGTTCTGAGGACCAGCATCTTTACATATTGGATTCACTCCCGGACATAATTTAAGATACAATTTGTAACACATGGGCCTATTGTAACGGCCAGGAGCAACAACACTAGTGGTCCGGCTAAGGCTGACAGCAAGGTAGCTAGCCAGGGGGACACGGTGAATAAGCCCTCGTACCAGCTTTGTCCCTGCTTTTGTTGTTATTTTCTATCTTGTGCACGTCTTCTAAGTTGGCTTAAGGTTGCCCTAATCACTCCTGAGTGACTGGCATAAAAACAGCAAGTTTCTCAAGGCTAAATGTAATCCTCCTTGTTTAAGGAAGAGTAAATGTAAACCTCTTTCATTTTGTAATACCATCTCTGCTGCTAGTGATCCTAGGGATTCTTGTTGCCAGGTCTTCATCTATCTGTTGACTAAGGTCTTTATAACTTTTGTCTGTTAGAATAAGGGTGGATGTGGACAGCCCGATTTGCAAAAGTGCTGGTATCAGGATGGGGGCTCTCTTGACTCTTACTGAGCTAGCCGGCTCCATGTGTAGTCTCCCTCCTTTTCCCGAGTAGTAGTATACTTGGGGGAAAATACGGATCAGTATACAGAGTTCAGGGGGACCAGATACAGCATGATGATAAAACAAACAGGGAGTAATGCCATCAGTACAAGCGAACGAAGCCCCAGGCGGGGGCCTCCAGGTGTAGCCCAGGGGAATATGACCCATTTACAATTGTTTGACCTTTAGCAGGCCGTCAGTGGTTTGAAGTGTCCATGTTGTCTCTGGGATGTCCTCTGCTGGCTTGATGTGGGATTGATGGATCAGTGACTTTTTCCAGCGACCTTTATCACAGTGGGAGTACTCAGCATCACAGCAAAAGGTCCATTTTAAAATGTACCTAAAGAGGTGGAGTCTCTCCTTTTTATCTAAACTTGGGATCCCAGAAGGGCCACAGGAGGATCATCACGTCTCTCAGGGATCACCTGGTGACTTCGGAAGAGGTGGTGAGTGGCCTGAAGGGAGGGCTGGAGAGCCTGTAGGGACTTAACGAGTTTCCCGTTAGTCAATGTAGCTAGCCGTTTATCATGTATCTTGGGAACCAGAGAGGGAGGCCAGCCATACATGGCCTCGAAGGGAGTAATACTTGTATATAGGGAGTACAGTGAACGTGCAAAAGGGCAAAAGGAAGAGACACCCAGTTTTCGCCAGTCTCTAAAGCCATTTTGGAAATGGTTTTCTTAATCGTTCGGGTCATCCTTTCTACTTGACCTGAGCTTTAAGGCCGGTAGGTGCAATGTAATTTCCAATTGATTTCTAAAGCCTTAGCCAAATATTGAGTAATGTGGGCTATAAAAGCTGGACCATTGTCAGACTCCATGGTTATAGGCAGGCCGAATCGAGGCACTATCTCACATAGGAGCTTCTTTGTAACTACAACAGCAGACTCAGTCCATGTGGCAAAAGCTTCAGTCCCTCCAGTAAAGGTGTCTATGAACATTAAGAGATATTTATATCCTCCTTTTCCCAGTCCCATATCAGTAAAGTCAATTTTTTAGTAGTTTCCCAGGAAGTGCCCCTGCCGGTGGGTTCATTCATCCAATAGGAGTTGCTTGGGGTTTACCAAAATACACTGTGGACATCTGTGGCTCGTCTCCTTGGCTAATTGAGTTAGCCTAGGGATAAAGTAATGGTCTCGGAACAATTCAGCCACTTTTGTTCCACCCAGGTGCGTGGCCCTATGTGTTTCTTGAATCAGGTCTCATCCCAATACCTCAGGGACAAGAATTCGCCCATCA
Organism: Dasyprocta punctata; assembly: GCA_004363535.1. Lineage (NCBI taxonomy): Eukaryota > Metazoa > Chordata > Mammalia > Rodentia > Dasyproctidae > Dasyprocta > Dasyprocta punctata. The sequence goes on from RJWM01018945.1 coordinate 32,219, forward strand.
GTGAGCCTGTGCCACCCCTCTGATGTGAGGGTTGTTTGTAAAGCTCTCGCCAGTTTTAAGTCTGAGTCTGTATACTTGGGTCGGGCTAGTATCAGTGCGGGGAGTACAGGGAGAATCTCAATAGGCCCCACTGGTTTTAGGGCGGCCTCCCAGGTGGCCTTATCAGCTAAGACATTTCCCCAAGATACAGAGGTGTCATCGTTTTGGTGTCCTTTGCAGCGCATGACGGCCACCTTTCAGGGTAGCCTCATTGCAGCTAAGAGATCTAGGATCTCTGCAGCATTTTTTATTTTCTTTCCCCCTTGTAGTAAAAAGTCCTCTTTCTTGGTAGATGGCGCCATGGATGTGTACAGTGGCAAAGGCATATCGGCTGTCAGTGTACACGTTTATAATCTTATCCTTTCCCCATCTTAGGGCCTAGGTGAGAGCCACTAGTTCTGCCTTTTGTGTTGAGGCTCCTGATCCCAAGGCTTGGGCCCATATTACCTCAGTTTCTGTAGTTACAGCGGCTCCAGCCACCCTGGCACCTTCATAGAGGTAGTTGCTCCTGTCGGTGAAGAGAGCGGCTTCCAGGTTGCCAATCGGGACATCAGTTAGGTCCGCTCTTCAGCCAAAAGTGGCACCTACAACATCTAGGCAGTCATGGAGGGGTAGCTCTGGGTCATCATCTGGCAGGAGGGTGGCAGGATTTAATGCTGCAGTGGACAGGAACTCAATTCAGCCTGGGTCCAGTGGGAGTGCCTGGTACTGGACGATTCTGGCATTTGAGAGCCATCGGTCAGGGGGACTCCTTAATAGGGCCTCTACTGTGTGAGGAGCCACAATCTGAAGTTGTTGTCCAAACATCAATTTTGTGGCCTCCTTAACCAACAGTGCAGTAGCAGCTATGGCCCTCAGGCAGTTTGGCCAACCAGCAGCAGTGGCATCTAACCGCTTTGAGAGATAGGCCATGGGTCTCTTCCAGGGGCCCAGGTATTGAGTCATGACCCCTTTGGCGATACCCCAGCTCTCAGCCACATGGAGTTGGAAAGGCTTGGTTAGGTCTGGCAAAGCCAAAGCAGGAGCTGTGGTAAGGGCCAATTTTAATTTTTGAAAAGCTTGTTCTTCTGTTTCAGTCCCTATTAGCCCTTCTGTTGGGTTCCCGCCCGTGGAGGCATAGAGCGTCTGGGCTAGTTCAGCAAATCTGAGAATCCACGGCCAGCAGTAACCAAGGGCCCCCAGGAATTCTCTGACTTGGCATTTTGTTTCCAATGGCCCTATTTTTACAATATAAACCTTTTGCACAATCTCCATTAACTCTAATAACGCCTTTTCTTTAAATCCCTCCAGCTTCTGAAGTATTTTTCTAATATCTGGGGCCAGGGAGACAAACACAATATTTAAGGTGTGTCTGTTTTCAGGTGCCTTTGGGTCAACAGGGGTATAAATGCGATAGGCCCATAGGAAGCGCTCCAGGAAAGCTGATGGAGCCTCATCGGGATCCTGGCTTACCTGTCACCTTAGACAAATTTCGGTGGCTGCCTTTAAGGTGCCCAAGAGAGTCTGGTGATACTGTTCGAGAGCCTCCTTACCTCTATTCTCATTGGGGTCGCACGTGGGGCGGACAGAAGGGAAAATCGGATCCAGTCAAGTCGGGTCAGTGCCCGGATGACCGTCAGGTCCCAGAACGAGCTTTCGGCCCAGACTCCAGATGACCTCCCACTCCTCAGAAGTGAAAAGTGTCTGGAGAAGTTGTTGGCAATAGGGTGACTCTTGTGTTGGGGCGGGGGGGTCCCATGATGGTGACAACTTGCGAGCAGGATCGGTGATGGGGTTGGCAAGATTTGACCCATTTTAGGGGTTCCAAAACCAAATCAATCCATGCCTAAATACAGGTGACCTGGTCAGGGTGTCCGGGAGTTCCGAAAATAACCTGGTCTCTGAAGAATTCCTCACCCATTGCTGCTGTGAACATTCCAGAAGACTGAGGATGTAGCTAAGTGGCAGAGATTTCTAGCACTACAAAACAACAACCCAGTCAAGAAAATAAGAATTGATGTTACTCTTCCGTAGCATGTAAACACACACACACACACACACACACACACACACGTACAAGAGCCACCATCTCATTCAACGAGGAAATACTTTCCATGAAGATATGGACAAGGTAAATTTGTGCATCTCCATCACTAATCAACATTATACTAGAGCTATTAGCTAGTGTAATTAGATAAGAGGAGTTAGCTAGATTCATGAGAATAGAAAAGTAAAAGTTTCTATTTTGTAGATGATACGAAGCATGTGAAAAAGTCTAGGAAACCAATGATAAAACCAATAATTTAATAAAGTAGCAAGCTACAAAATTATCACATAGAAATAAATAGTCTTTACATACACAAATAATAACTGGTTAGAAAATAGAATGGCAGACAAAATCCTATTTATATGGCAAGAAAGAAGATAAAATAATTAGGAAACATCTAGTAAGAAGCATGAAAAATCTACATAAGTAACTTTAAACACATAAAAAGTAGATTTGAACAAATAAAGATTTTCTTGTTCTTAAATAGAATAACTCAACACAATAAAAGTATCAGGACTCCACAAATAGAGAGAGAGAGAGTGAGAGAGAGAGAGAGAGGCAGAGGGAGAGAGAGAGAGAATATCCAAGAAAACACTAAAAAGTGACTACTTTATCAAACATTATAACACACTACTATAAAATTTCTATAATTAGAAATGTAGTCCTAGCACTTACACAGATAGCCAAGTCTATCACAGTTTGTCAAGCCTGTCATAGAAATACTGGAACTAATTTTAAATACATACGGAATTTCAGTATATGATAAAGATAGCAACTGAAATCACTACAGCAAAAATATACTTCTAAACAATTGGTTAGTCACTGCAGAAAAGATAAAATTGAGCTGTGTCTCACATCTATTCTAGAATAAATTCCAAATCATCAGGGACCTAAATGTCAACTGAATTGCTACAAGTATTAGTAGAACATCAGGTAAATTTCTTCTTAATCTGTGTATAAGGAAAATTTTCTAACTGTGACTTAAAATCCAGATTCACTAAAACCAATTTTCAGGGGTTTGGGGATATATCTTAGTGAAAAAGCAATTGCCAAGCATGTGAAAGTCCCTGGGTTCACTCCCCAGCATTATTTCTTTAAAGATACTTTTTTAAATAGATTGATAAACTTGATTAAATTAAAATTAAAAACTGTAAGTTTCTCTATGACAAATAAGACCAAAACAGGAAATCCAAATAGAAACATGAAAAAATAATATATATGAAAACAAGATTTTTCAACATCATTCATAAGAGAAATGTCAATTAAAATTACACTAAAATAATCATTTCCCATCTATCATAAATTTTTAAAAAATATAACAGTATGCTCATGGTGAGACATAGGATAAACAAACACCTCGTACACTGCTGGAATGAGAATTAGTACAATCTTATAAAAATTTTGGGTAGTAGTTAACAAAATTACATATACATTTACCATTTAAATCAGCAATCTTGTTTTTAGAAATCTATGCTGGCAATATGCTTTCAACAATAAGAAAATACATTTGGACAAGATTCAATATTGCAGCATTGTTTGCAATTGCAGAATATTTTAAACAATCTAAGTGCCATACATATTACTGAGGTTAAATGAGATATGGTATTCACAACAGACTATTAGGAAGCTATAAAGAATAAGGAAGTGGGCTGGGCATATAGCCCAGTGTGGCTTGGTACACCCCAGAGTACTCGCCTAGCCTGCATGAGGTCCTTTATTTAATCCCTGCACCACCAAAAGGAGGGAAAAGAATGGGTGGGGGGGACTCTATGAATTGACATAATTTCCAGAATTTATTGTGAAGTTTTTTAAGAAAGCAAAATGAAAGATTGTCTATTACAGATTGTGTAAGAGAAAAAAATAAGAAAATACATATATATCTTATCTGAACAAAAATAAATCACAAACAATATACTGAGATTTTAAACCTCTAGGGCATGTCAGAAAACAGATGAAAAAGACAAGGGAAATGGGGTGAGGGAAAGATACTTTTCTAAATGTAATTCTTGGCATAGTCTAGATTTTTGAGTCATGTTAGTGTTTTATATACTCCAAAAAATAAATAAATAAATAAAATCAACTACAGCTTCTATAAGAACTAAAATTTCACATATATAAATAAAGCCAGGCATGGTGGTGCATGCTTGTAATCCAGTACTCTATTATGCTAAGGCAAGAGGATGGCAAGTTTGAGCCCAGCTTGGGTAACTTAGCAACTTAATGAGACCCTGTCTCAAAATTTTTAAAAGTAAATAAAAAGGGTCTGGAAATGCAGCTCAGTGTGAAGGCCCTGGGCCTCTCTACCAAAAAGAAAATTGTTAACCAAATTAATAACATAACCACATTGAATAGGGATTAGGGGAAGAACTCAATGTTTGAACAAAATACTAAACTCTAATTAGTAGCCTTCTTCTTCTCACAGGCATAAATTAATACTTCTGAAGTACTTTATGTACATTTTAGGATTGAACAAATAAAAAATATTGTGTAAAATAGAAGCGTGTTAATTAACTTTCCTGTTGTTGGAGCACAGAACACAACATGAAGGAGAAGTTTGATTTAGCTCATGGTTTCATGGGATGCAGTCCGTGAGGGACTGGCTCCAAGGCAGAAACAGCATAGCAGAAGGATGTGGCAGAGCAAAGCTTCTTACTTCATGACAGCCAGAAAGTAGATCAGGGGAGTAGCACCAAAAAGGAAGAGATCAGATATAGTACTGAAAGTCACACCTCTATGACCCACACCCAGGAAAGTACTCCAGCAATCCGCTGGGTAACGCAAAGCAATCAAGTTGAACTGTCAAATTCCACCCTGTGTCAACTTGACGCCCAAACATATCTCCTTAAACCATAGTTAACCCTGAGAAATCACAAGGTCAGAATTCCACCCACCATGATACAGCCATTTTGTATACAACTGAAAACACAATAATCCCTTCCCAAAGTTTCAACAGTCTCAGTATTTTTCAAAGTCCACTCAAAGTCTCTTCTGAGTCTCAAGGTAAACTCTTTGCTATGAACCACCGTAAAAATAAAAAAACAAGTTAAATAATATCAAGGTACAATGGCACAAGGTAAATACTTTCATTCCAAAAGGGATGAACAGGGGGATAGAAAAAATAGGACCTAAAAGCAAGACTAAAACCCAGCAGGGCAAGCATTAAATCCTATAGCTCCTTATCTGGCATCAGGGGCATTGGTTTGTGACTAGTTAGGTTCATGACCAGAATCACGGAACAAACTGAGTTCTTGAACTGAGGCACCACTGCATTCCTAAGCCTTCAAACATCTTTGCTGTATTTGATGCCATGTGAATGTCTGGGGAATCAGGCTTATAAGGAACTATTCTCACACAAAACAGTGTCTAGAGAAGACCACAAGAGAAAGAGAAAAGAATCCAAAAAAGAAGCTAAAATACTATAGAAAACCATAAGCCATATTCAGTCTTTTGCCGATCGTGACTGCCATGCTATAATGAAGCATTCAGCAGTCCATCCGTCTCCAGAGAAACCTGTAACTGTTCAAAATACAGTGTCTCCTGTTGAATGTGCTCTGAACCACATCTCTGATTGACATGGAGGGACAAATAAAAGCAAAAAAACATTGACATGGAGGGCAAGAGAGAAATGAAGGAAGATGAGGCTGTAGAAAACTATTTCAAGGATGGAGGTGGTCAAATATTGGGTGGTATGACGAGGACAGGCCTGGTGGCAAAAGAATGGACTTGGAATTGCTTTCAACATGCAAAGACAAACCGACAGACTGCATTAAATACAACAGTAATATCCCTATTCAGACTCGGAGGAGAAATACCAAGTGGAATGATGTATAAATGAGGTGTCTATTATAATTCAGAACATAAAAAAGCCCCCACTAACCTGAAAGCTGGCCCTTACTTCCCCTCCAGATGCAGGCAAATTGGAGGAGAACAGAGAAAATGTGGTGAGAGGTCTCCAGACTCACTGAACAGGCACTGAACTGCACGCCTTGTCTCTGTGACATGCCACGTGGTTCCAGACAAGGGCAAGTGAACTGAAATCACCTACAGCTGTCCTACCTGCGGCCACGCCTGACAGGGGAGGCCACCACTGAGCACAGAAGAACAAAGCCGTGTCCGTCTGCATCGCCCGTCCCGAGAAACGGGGCCACACTCACATCCGGCCGGCCCTTAGGAGAAGCAGTCCCACTACCTCTGCCCCCAAATTCTCCACGGCAGCAACTCCTCCCCTCCCGTGTAAGCCCTTTGTTCTGCCCTCCCTGCCTGTGATTCCATTCCCTGAACTCAGCCTGCTCCCACAGGAGGGAATGAACAGCCGTGGCTGCAAACACAGCAGCCTCCCTAGTGGGCTCTCTCCCCTTGCACCCCTAATACGTATGGTGCAGAAACCCAGGGCAGAGCACCCCTCTTCAGAGAGACTTCAAGCCCTGTCTCAAGCCCCTGTTGTTTTAAAGAGGCCACCACGTGACTTTGGCTTCTCAGACTGTGCCCCAGACATTCCCTGCAGCTTCTGATCAGGTAAGACTTCTCTCTCTGCTCGGTGCCTGTAACTCTTCCCTCTGTCTCCAGCTCCTCCTCCCTGCCCGCCACAGCCTCTGTCACACGGTGGGGGGGGTGTGCTGAATCCAGTTTAAGGCCAGGTCAAGTAGCCCGAGTCAAGCACTGTGGCCACCACATGACTTCCCCTCCCCTGACCCCCTCCTCCCCACCACCACCTTGGCACGGAGGCACACCCCCAGGGCCTGGCTATGGACTGCTCGATCCCAGCTGCCCCACCACACACCAGTGCCGGGCCATGGGTCCCAGCCATATGGCCCTCGCACCAAGTGCCTACACTCAGCATGCCCAACCCCCCCGCCCTGCGCCCACCCACTGCCCTCGCAGCCCTGGCAGCACGGCAGAACTGGCAAACGGGGCCACCACAGAGGGCCGGTCAGCACTCACCTGCACAGTGAGACCACAACACCTGGGCACACAGGGCCCACCACCTGGCACCTGTACACAGGCTTCCCTCCATGCGAGCATGCCCAAGCCCAGCTGTGTAAGAAAAATTCGGGCCTGTGCCCTCCTCCCCCACCCTGTACCACCAGACCCCTCCACAAGTGGGCCAAGCTCCTGGCCAGCCCCCAGCATGTTCATGGCCATGGCACCCCAAGCCGATCCGTGCCACGCCACCCTTGCCTTCCCTGCTGCCACCACACTGCAGCTGCCTGGCTCCACCAATGAGCTGGTCTGCGCCCAGCCCAAGCCCACCCGGGGCTGCCGTCTGTGCTGTGGGCCCAGGCCGTGGGGCTCAGGCTGCCTGGGCTGCACGCAGCTCTCTAACCTTCCGCCGTACGATCTCCCAACCTGCACCTCACCACACACCCAGCCTAGGCTACAGTTGTGCCTTACTCCCTTGCCATGTGCCCCTCTCTGTTTCCTCCACAAAGTAGTGAGAACAAGAGTCTGTGCTCCTTCCTCTGTCAGACTCCCCCATTCGGCTAGCATCTGAGCTCTTTCTCTTCCAACTCTTAAAACCCAGTTTTTCTCCAGCTCACCAAAAGTTAACTTTAAACCTCTTGACAGGAGACGGCCCTTCCCTCCAAGAGGTTAAATTAACAAAGCTTACAACAACTGTTGGCCTTTAACAAACAACAGCTATCAAAAAGCAATTTACACTTGTGCTCTACACATGCTAAGATTCATATAACTGATCTTCTCTTCTGAGTGTTCAACAACTAAACTTCAGAGACCAGAAATAAAGAGAGAACTGAGCTAAAAAATAGCCAA
>RJWM01018946.1:0-39969 GCA_004363535.1 Dasyprocta punctata
TGCTGAACAAAGGAAGGGCTAAAGTCATATATGTGTTACCAAGGAGGTTGGTGTTAGGCATGGAACTTATGGTGGGCAGAAGGAGAACAAAGGCAGATTGTCAAGCTGTGACAGTTTTGTGGCATACCTTTGTGGCTCTACTTGGGCATGACAGGATGTTATAGAAACAGGAGGTTGCAAAATTTTATTTACAGGGGCAAAAATTGCTGTATTAGAACAAATAACAACAGCTATAGGGAGGGGGATGTTTGGGAAACTCAACTTTTCCTTTGTAAGTCCTGCTTCATATATACTATTTAAGGTATGTACATATATATGTATATGTAAAATATGTATCTGTGGAAAGGGTTGATATATGAAAAAGATCTTAACAGCAATATTAGCAATTATGAATTTCAATAAAGGTTACATGAATGTGATCTCTTTTTTAAAAGAGTGAAATGTTAATTTGTATGGACCATGGTTGTCTGTAACAAACCACAGAAAGCAAAACCACAGATGAAGGACAGTTGCATCCTCGTCTTGTTTTTCATGCTAAATTACAAATCTTTTGAGATCAGGGTGTATTTCCCTTTCTAGCCCAATGACCTGCAAAATAGTAAAAGTTCAACAGAATCACCTTCTTGATATAAATAAGCATCATTAAAGCTACTTAGAACAGTATTTAAAATAACTTTAAAACTGCCCATCATCTAGCTTTCATTGAAATCTTCAACCTTCATTGCTGTAAAAGACGGACCCAGAGTCCCTTTTTCCACAAAGCATCAAAAGCTACCAAGTTAGAGAAGAATTCACTTCTTCATTAGAAGCTGGTGTTACCAGAACTTCACAGAATTGATAAATTAGCCCCAGCGGGGTCTTTTAGATAAAGCTTGTCATAGCATTAATGTTTTGGCTTCTTCTGGGCTTTCTTCTGCCATCCAGGGCTAGACAGGCTTCCGTGTGTGTTTCTGTCTGTTCTCTCTAAAAGCAGAAGCAGCTCACAGACTGGGTTTAGAGCAGAGTGGGTACAGGGAACGAGCTAATGCAATGACGGAGAATTGATAGTCTGATCCCGTGTCTTTAGGTGCAGTGCACCAAACCTCCCAGCTGTTTCCTTTCACCTTTTCTCTTTGATATGTACTGAGTGCTCAATTAAAAAATTGTTTTTCAAATAGGGAATTTGGTTTGTACATGGATCTTTTCCCCAGAGACCATCATTTACGATGGCTTTACTAGCTCTATTTATACACTGATGTATGTAATGAAATACTCAACAATATTATATGAATGTCAAAGATCATAAAATGCTTCTCTACAAGTTGTTAATCTTGAACAGTAAGCATCCACTGGGATGAAATTTACATTGTTGCTGTATCTGGAGTCTCTGCTCATTGTTCAGATTACTTAATCTATAAATATTTGTTACATGCCAGTTTGCATGTGCTTAACATAGGTAATGTTCAGTGCTTTACAAATACTATCATCAAGACTTCCCTACTGTATAATAGTATAGGTTTAAAGTCTAAAAGAATAACATTAAATACAGACTTTACTTTGAGACTATAGGCACATCATACAACCTTGTGTAGCCCAGATTTCACTCAGCAAAGTGGGCACTTATTAACACTTGCACGGAAACGTTATTATGAAATGAGAAAATATATTTCTCTGTAGCTTCCCCTGATGCATGACGTGTAGTAAGTGTTCAATAAATTAGATAGATAGTGTTAGTCTGTGTTATGAGTGTAATAGTGAAAAGAATAGAAGTTCAAAAGTTAAAACTATAGCATCTGCCCATGGCTAGTTAATTTATTTTGTGTTTTAAGTACCTGCTGTATTATTCAATTTCATTATCAGGACAATCTTAATTACCTTTCGGTTTTAAAGGTGTATCATTTCATGTGACGGTAATGTAGAGTGACACGGATAAACTTTTGTACCTGTCTCCCAACGATCAAATGAGGTACCAAACATAGAAATGTACAATGAATTGCATTTAAAATATAAGTATATATACTAAAATACTACAGATACTATTTGCAGCAGTTTGAATTGCACCACTTGAGAAGTCTTTGATGCAACAAGCACCAGACATTTTAAAAACCATAATCAATACATCTTGAACTTTTGTCATAAAGCTCTCAAATATTACAGTGTAACAGCTTATTTAAAAAAGCAAAACACATGTTTTGAACATGGATTGAAACAGGGAGATGTAACTACTCCTCAATGTGGACCATTATTTCAGTAATCTCATTAACCAAAAAGTTACTTTGGCCTTCTTGAAATCAAATCTTTGATCATTAGCATGGTTCATCTGCATTATCTTCATAATTTCCTTGGATTTGATTACCCTTGTTTAGGATTATTCTTAAATGACATCTGCATAATGTAATTATTTCTTATTGTGAAATTTAACATGGCATTTGCTGTTTTGGATGTACATTTTTGCTAACAACATAAAATTTTTGTTTGGTGCAGGAGGAATTTGTGACCCTGGAGAGTCCCATGAAAATGACGTTATCTTGTATGCAAAGATTGAGGGAAGAAAAGAGCACATTGCACTGGATACCCTTTCCTATTCCTCATATAAGGTATGAATGCCAGTCCTTGCCCCACATGACTCACTGAGAATTCTGGGAAAAGCCAAAGTCAGAACCAGGAAGACCATTCCAAATGTGGAGCATAAATACCTTTTCTGGCAGCCCAAGAAATTACCAGATTTTGTAAAAAATCGACAGATATTTTAACATTCATTTTTTCCCCTGATACAAATGAAAAATCAGGTTTTATCAGGAAGAGTGAATTACAATCCATCCACAATAAACCAGAACCTAATACTCTGACAGTTATTCTTCTCCCCAAGAAAGCTCTAAAAGTGACTGGAATGATGCTGCCGCAAGGCCTTGCTATCGGCCAGAGTGACTATTTGTCCAGCATTTTGAGGTTTCTCAGACAGAAAACACTGTAGCAGTACAGGGGTTAACTTTGCTTTTTGCTTTGGTACTTAGAGCTACTGAGGTTGACCTTTATCCTTTGCCCTTTGAATATAGGACAGGTATTATCTGTGATAATTTGCAAACATCCTCAAAATCATGTGAGATGCCTACCGTAAGGTATAAAATTTTATTAGAATAGATTTTTCTGTGCTGAAGCTCTACTCACACACTCATCATGAGTTAGCTTTCTCTCCATATGGGTGGCAACCCAGGTACTTTAAAGAGTTTAAGCACAGCCAAGTAGGGAGCAACTAGAGAGTCTCCAAGCTAGATGCACATGCAAAGGTAACCCAGTTTATACCACCCAAGACTTCATAGTGGGCTCCTTTTCCAGCAACAGTTCTGTAGGGTTACACTTAGACCAAGTCGGTTAATTAAGCTATCATGCATTGACACATGGGCTTTGGATGTTTCTGCTCAGAATCCTATTTTCAGAATACCTACTTTGGGAAACTGCTAATATGATACAAATCTACCTTTTAAAATGTTGATTTTAAAAATACTGGATCAAGTGAATATCAAGTTGCTTATGTCTTTACTTAGCTAAATAGTCTGGATACACACACCTGGATAACTTTTAAAGACCTTAGACCAGTTTATCTTCAGGCAGAAAGAGGCTGATCAGTCACACACTGGAGCCCCGCCTGTCTGCAAAGGAGAAATTCCCAGCCATTAAAATGAATACTGTTTTAGTACAGCATCTTCTACATGAGGAAACATGTAGAACACAAGGGACTTTGCCTGATGCTCAGTAAATAACAGTTATCTATTTAGTGATTGAAGGGAAAAAAGAACATATCAAAGGAAGACAGAATCTAGTAGAATTCACATCGACTAACACCGGAAGGACTATGAGTGATTCTGCTTTTCTTTCTTTGGAAGGTTCCATCTTTGGTTTCTGTGGTCATCAACCCTGAACTTCAGACTCCTGCTACTAAATTTTGTCTTAGACAAAAGAACCATCAAGGACATAATAGGAATGTCTGGGCTGTGGATTTTTTCCATGTCTTGCCTGTTCTCCCTTCTACAATGTCTCACATGATACAGTTCTCTATTAATCTGGGATGTGGAACACATCAGCCTGGTAACAGGTAAGAAGCTCTATTTTGTGAGTGTACTAACCTAATTAAAAGTCAACACATGGACTTGGCTATTAAATCAGAGAGGACATGGCAGTATATTTTAATCTGGATTTAAAAATCCATTATTAAAATATGTGCTTTCCCCAAAGGAGAATTCCTTCAATGAATATATGGGCTATGACTAGGCACATATTGAACCAGAATGAGTTCATTCTAAGAGCTCAGTATCAGAGGTGTTCGCAGGGGCTGTGACCATCATCTGTTACAGCAGATTACTCAGAGAGAAAAAATAAGTGACTGAAAGAAAGCTTGACCTCGTGTTGGCTGGTGACCCCCTAATAATAGGCAGGGAAATTAATTAGCACTTCCAGCGCTATGACTTCTCAGTTTCACTTGCCCAAGTGTTGCTCAATCCTTTCTAAGAATTTTGTCATCTCGCATTCACAGGATGAAGTGACAGTGTGAGACATGGTAATTGCCTTGCCATCTATCAGATTTAAGATCACGAACCCAAGTCACCATTTGTTGTCTTTCAAACATAGTTTGTTTTATAGCAGTAATGTAACCACTTGCCCTTTGAAGGCTGGTCAGACTTCTGGGAAAGAGGAAGCAATCATTTAGGGAGCACTGTCTGAAAGAAATTTCACACTAGTACTACAGATGCTTAATGTATTAGGCAGAGATGAAAACCATATTTTTATTTGTTGTCTTCTCCTCTTTTCTGCTGCGCTCATTCTGGTGTTATTAGTGTCAGCTTAGAGTTTTCCACCAACCGCGGGCGTTCCTGGTCCCTCCTCCACACTGAGTGCTTGCCTGAAATCTGTGCTGGTCCCCACCTGCCCCATAGCACCATCTACTCCTCCGAAAACTACAGTGGGTGAGTAAACGCTCCAGGCTGGCGAAAGGTGTGAATTCATGTGATCGATAAGGATCCCGAGCTGAGGAATTTTTTTTGGAGGGGGAAGGATTCTGACTTGTTAACAGGACAGTTTTTTTTAAAGATAATATTTTGGCTAAATCTGATACAGGATCACGATTCATCAGATCATTCATTCTTTATGTGATTGTCTCATATTTTGAATTCTGGGAATGTGAATTCTATGTGACAGTCCTGTGGTTATTACTAGAGAAATGGAGGAAAGGAAAGTTTTGGAATTAGATCTGGTTCAAATCTTAATCTGCCATCTACTATCTGTGCAATATTTATTCTCTCCTATTTTCCACTTCTTTCTCCATGAATTTAGAAAAATAATAATATTGTACAATCAAAGGTGGTTATTTAAAATGCTTGCCATTTTACAGAATTAGCAGTAGATACAAAGTGAAAATATTTGCAAAGACAACAAAATTAAATTGGGAAAATTTTTTTCTTTTTCTTAAACTCATGTTAGATGTGCAAAAGACTAGGGGGTAGCAGAAAATTTGAAAGTAATTAATGCTTATTGGCACCCCAGCTCCTCACGGATGCTTCCTGTAAAATAACATCTGAAGTAGAACCTAATTTCAACATTATCCCACACATACCTGTAACAAAACATTACTTGGTACCCCATTAACATGTACTATTTTTTGGACTTTTATATAAGTCCAAAAAATTTGAAAATAAATTTTAAAATAAGACTGACAAAAAATTTTTAAAAGAATGTCTAAAATAAATAAATATCACTTACTATTAAGAACAGATCTGTTCCTCTAGCGTGATATGGATGTCCGTGCAGGTTGTGTCTGTCTTGACACTATAGCAAATGCCTTCGTGAATGTAAACAGTATGCTAATGAACTTTAGTGCCATTATCACCCACAGAATCAGACCATCACAAGCATATAAAATAGATCCTAAAGATGTGAACATACACCAGGCTTGGTGACACATGCTCAAAATCCCAGCTATTCTCAAGACTGAGGTAGGAGAAGGTTTAGTTGCAGGTTAGCCTGAGAAATTTAGCAAGACTGTCTCAAAATTAAAAAAAAAAAAAAATTGACTGAATGTATGTAGCTCAGTAGCAGAGTATTTGCTTGGCATACAGAAGGTTCTGGGTTGAACCCACTGTGTACCTCAAGAAAAAAAAAGATGTGAACATAGCTGCAAAGCTGGTTTTGTGCTAAATTTCTTGCAGGTGGAACCGAATAACGATTCCCCTCCCTAACGCGGCACTAACCCGAGACACCAGGATTCGCTGGAGACAAACAGGACCGATCCTTGGAAACATGTGGGCGATTGATAACGGTTAGTGTTTCTGCCTATCATAATCACATGCCATTGATGCAGAGACTTCCTGTGCTTTTGTTTGTCAGCACAGACTTAATCACATTCCTAAGTCATGGTCTTGCGAATCATTAAACGCCCTTTCTTCCCTTTCTCCTTTGCATTCCATGAGAAGCCCAGGATGTGCAATCAGAAAAAAATACTGGCTGTGTAGTCAGCAATATTAGATGTGCGAATGTTTCAACATACATAATTCTAAAATGCTTAAAACTCTGAAACTCAGATTCACAGCTGATGACAAGGGATATCCTAACATTTTCTTTGAATGCTTCATGCCAAATTAACATAAATACCATCCTGTATGTATTAAAATAAGACCCATTCTTCTCTTAGTAACTGCCACAACATCTGGAAAGCTTATCTGTGAGTTGCAGACACTACACAGAAGGAAATATCATTTCTCAAATACTACGGCAACTTCTAGTCCTTTTCAGAAAATAGCGTAAAAGGAAAATGTGGATTTGCATGAATTTTTTCAGTGAATTTTTGATTATTTCTTGCATCATTTTATAGCCAATATCACTTATGACAAGTGCTCAATGAGAGGAGATTTTATACTGTGGGTCACATGACCGTAAATTTCTTGTATTTGTTATTAATAGCCGACTGTCTTCATATGGATTTAAATTCTAGTAACAGGTAGATTTTCTATTTTTAGAATATGTAAATTTGACTGAAGGTTTCTACTACCAGTAAGTATGAAGGGGAAGGAGAAAGAAAGGGAAAGAAAAACATAATATCAATAATTAGCCAGGTCAGGTGACACTCGCCTGTAATTCTACTCGCTGAGGAGGCTGAGGCAGAGGGCCAGCAAGTTCTAGCCCCGTCTGAGCAATTTAAGAGATAGATCTTGTCTCAAAATGGGGAAAAAAATGTTTTTAAATGGACCAGGGATGTAGCTCAGTGATAGAGCACTTTCCTAGAATTTGTCTAGCACTGGATTCAATCTCCAGTACCAAAAACTAAAAGGCAGTACTTAAGTAAATTTAGCATGGCACTATTATAAAATAGAACAAACCTACACCATTGTTCAATTTTCATATGATAATTTTCTTTCTGTTGCTTTTGAATAATTTAAACTTTGAGATGCTAATAAGTTTTTGAAATTTGGCGATAAAGAGACACTATAATTTATCTGTAAACCAATATGAATTACTTAACAATCTATGTTCAAAGAAGACCAGTAAGAAACCCACACTTCAAAGGCCATACAAGTCATAGGTACACACACTTAGTGCATTTGCAAACATATCTAAAGTTAAGTGAAGTTTCTCCATTGATAGACTATTTTGCATAACATTTTAATTTTGGCATCTGCTAATGAGCTCTAGGGATTAAGTGTATGTATCTGAGTAGTAGGATATAAATGGATTTTTCTTTCTCTCATAATTTTGAAGGGCCCTATAATGAACCTTTATTAGTAATCACAAAATAGTAATAATGAACCAAAGTATACCAGGTAGTTAAACATGCAGTGAAGCACATATGAGCATATGAAAAGATTCCTAAAGAAGACTATTACAACATGATTTGGGGTCACTGTCTTAGTTCCTTTTCTCACTGCTGGGACAAAATACCCAATACCCACAAGTTAAAGGAGGAAAGATTTACTTCAGTTCATAGTTTGTAGGGTTTGTAGTGGTTTTGGTCAATAGTTGGCTTTCTCCAAAGCAGGGTGGCGTGGCAGAGGAGAAACAGTCCATGGCAGGGCAGAGCAGGCAGAAGCCAATGAGCACCCAGCAGCGAGCCTGCCTTTCCCTTTTATCCCATCCAGACTACAAGACTTTGGGGTGGTGCCACCCACAACCTGAACCATGCTAAACCAATCAGTGGGCTAATTTAGTTATCACATTCTTAATCCATACCCATACATGCTAGATCCAGCCACCTCCAAAAAGCCCCGCCCATGAGTGCATGCAGCTTTGAGGGGGACATCAAGATACAAGCCATGACAGTCAGAAAGTGTTTGCCACACATCTTTGAGTTCCTGCCATCGTGCTTTGAGTACAAGGGGAAATGCTGAGATGTAGAGAATTCACATGGTTACCAGCATGTGCTGGATACAAAACCTGGAGCCTTAATCCTGTTATCCCTGTGTATGAGGCTTTCACAAAAATAGGCTTCTTCACAAGGCAGGAGAAGGACTCATACTCCTTTTCAAGAAAAATGTGTGCTAATGCATGCCCCCTGAAGTCTTCCCAACTTGGCGATGGAGTTTGAGAATTATAGAGGAAATACAATTATAATTTTAAATAGAGATATATAAACATATTAAACATAAATATTACAGAGAAAAAAAGAGATATATAGGGGAAGAAAGGACCAGTATCATCATTCCATTAGATGGGTTCTTCCTTCACAAGAGAGTTGGCTCCTGCTAGTATGTAAGAAAATTACTTTGAAAGTTATCCTGAAAAATCTTAGCAAAATGGAAACTCCCAGGGAAAATAATGATTATATCATGTTTTTTGGCTTATGATTTCAGAAGGTACAGTTCAGGCATAGTAAAGTGGCTCCCAAGCAGAAATGGCAGGGTTGAACTGCATGGCAGAGGAAAACCACTCAACCCATGGTATCCAGGGATCACAGAGAGAAGGGAAGAGCCAGAGACAAGTCATGTTCACAGTGGCCTACTGCTTTAGCAAGGACCCATTCCCTAAGCTGCACATGTAGCCTGGAACTCATGAATGAACGAATCCACTGATGAGCACAGCACCCCAGTGATCCAGTTACCTTCCACAAGACCCGCCTCTGAACACATGAGACTTTCAGGGCATTTTTAGATCTAAACCACAGCACATGCTAAGGATGACATACTCTTTTCTCCAAGGAATATTATTATCCCACTTTAAAGACTAGGGATATTGGGGTTATTACTTACCCAAAGTTTCCCAAGTGAAGCCAGAATATATATCTAGGATTATCCGACATCTAAAACCAGTGTCCTTAACAAGGCAGCCTACCTAATCTCTTCTTTCACCCATAGCTTTGCCACTGGCTTGCTTTGCATGACATTTGAATTTCTACTTCTATTAATTGGCTCTAGAGATTATGTGCTTCTAGGAGCATAAGCCATGGGAGAGTTTATTTTGAAAGAGGATTACTTAAATATTTTGACCTGATTATAGAACTGAAACGAAAGTGACAATGAACAATAAGTTTGTTTATGCCTGACATTCAGTATATGAGTTCTTAATAACCATTGCATCTCTAGTCCTTGGTTTTGACCAATTTATACAGTACTTCATGTGTTATCAGTTGTGCTGATTACAAAAAAGACCATGTGTTTAAATTTACTGCAGTCTGAGTATCACAGGACTTACCGTTTGAACCCTTTTTTAGCTCTCCAGGGACTAGAATTCTGGTTTGTAACATCACGTCTTCAGTCAAGCCCAGCATTTAGGAACATAATCTGCATCACAGACAAGTCTTCATGCTCAAGCACAGATTCTTAATTCTGTACTTCCAGAAAGGAAGAATATACACGTAGAAATATGCAACAATTGTTTCTAACATCATGGATTTTTCCTAGATAAGAATTGAAATGACTTCATTTTGTGATATATCGAATTGATCCTTTAAAAATTCTTTACTTTTACATAAAGAATATAACCATTGTAGAACTCCCAAAGCCCAAGCACAAAGTCTTCTGTCTGAAATTGGTTTAGCAGGAGAGACTCTATTAAGCAATCCTAATCACCAAAGCCTATTTTCCTTGGTATGAAACATTAACCTTCAGAGGCTTGTTCATGGCAGCTGAAACAGTTTTGGCAGATTTGTGACTGGGTGCTTGTGTTGTCACGTAGCAGTCCACCCATCACCTTGGATTCCTGCTGCCCAGCAGTCATATAGTGGGCCATATTCCCTGGGTGTTGCTTCACAAAATGGGGCTGGTGATGTTCTTGACTTCTCCAATTACATTGCCATGTTTTACATGATCTCCTTTTTCTCTGCAGTTTATCTTGGCCCATCGTGTCTCAAATTCTGTTGTGGCAGAGGGCAGTGCACGCGGCACGGCTGCAAGTAAGCATTTGAAAATACGATGTTTGCTTCTCCTGTTGATGTGTACATTTTAGGTACTGAAGCCACAAGTTATTTTAATTTTTAATACCCTGTTTAGGCTTCTTTTTTCCTCTTTCTTTTTCTTCAGTACTAGGGGTTGAACCCAGGACTTTCACACTGAGATATGTGCCTAGACCTTTTCTTAATTTTTTTTTTTGAGCCAGTGTCTTGCTAGTCACTGATAACCTGAAGTGAGCTTCAAATCTGTGATCCTTCTGCCTCATTCTCCCAAAGTGCCAGGATTATAGGCATGCACCACCATGCCCTGCTTATGGTATTTTTTAAGATTAAAAACAGGATATTCCAAATAGAATTTAAGTACAATTTAACTATATTTTGTAAGTGAAAATTAGTTAATAAATCAATTTATATCTGACTAAATTGTGAACAAATTCAGCATCCCTCATGTAAATTTGTGAACAAATTTGAATTCCTCATGTCTGGATGGGTACCTTTCCTGTCTTTAGTTACATTCCTTCCCATAACCTTGTTCTAGTATTCATGAGTCATATATTTACTTCCTAGCATACTTTGAAAATTATTAAAAATGAGCAGTGACTAAAAAATGCTTAAGGAAAAGTTGGGCATGGTGGTGCACGCCTTTAATCCCAGCTCTCAGGAGGCTCAGGTACGAGGATCATTGTGAGTTCGAGATCAGCCTGGGCTACGAAGTGAGTTCAAGGCTAGTCTGAATTGCATGGTGAGACCCTGTCTCAATAAATAGGACCAGGGATTTAGCTCAGTGATGTAAGCACCTGCCTGGCAGGTGTGAGGTTATGAGTTTGATCCCTGCTACCAAAAAAAAAAAAAAAAAAAAGCTAAAGAAAGCTAGATAAGGACAAATTAGCAAATCTAGTAAGAAAATTCATTAAGTATAACTTCACGATTTTATATTTACTTTTGAAAATCATTTGGGTCTCCAAAATGATCATAAAGTATTTTATAGAACAATGATGTTGAAGGTGAAGTCTGAATTTATGCATTCGTAGTGAATATCAAGTCGCCACTAATGAACTGTGTTCTATTTATTCCAAGAATGGATGTACACATTTATTATGTCATTCCCATATTAATATTTAATTATAAAATACTCTTAGAATTCCTGAGGCACAGGCAGTCTTTGTTATACAGCAAAGTTTTTAACAGCTCCAAGCATAGTAATTAATAGTCATTAATTAATTAGATAATTAATGAATAGAGAACTTATAAGAAGGCTTTGAACCTGATTATTTAAAAATTAAATACATGAAACAAACACTCATATGAACTGTGATTAGAGTGGGAGGTTAACTTTTTAAACTATATTTTAATGAACTTAATTAAAAAAGAAATCACCTACACAATGAAAATATTTTGTAAAGTATGTGAAATATCAAAAAGTTGTTTGTATTTCAAAACTGAATATGAATCTCCATGCTTTTTAATGAAAGCACCAGCTCCCACCCCAAAACCCTGACTCATTACCTCTCTAAAATGCTGGCTGTGTTTATTCAAGTTGTTATCTTCATCCTTTAACTAGACCCAGGCTGGCCACTTGTTTACTGTATTTGGCATAAAATTAGCACAAGAGAAATTTGAATGGAAGTTGTATGTTTTTAGACATCATTCATTTTTGATACCATGTATTAGCCTGAATAATCATGGCCCTTTACCCTTTCTGAAATTTTACAGAATATTTTTGTCAGTTGGAAATTTAGTTTTTTTCCATATTCTGATGCAATATTCATTGGCTTTGTTCTTTAGCAGCTCGCCTAAATATGTGACCATTACCTTTTTTTCCAGGAATGTTCACCTTGTTGAGTTTGAGCAAAATTGTAGAGAAAAGAAATTTATATTCAATGCTATATATTTCCATTAAGCAGATCTTTGAATTGGGGCCTCATCAATTTTGTTTTTCTCCCCATATCGCTCCCCTCATCATTATCATTATTTGCTACCATGATCCCATCCCCTTCTGCTCCCTAATATTTTCTTGACTGTGTCCAATCTCAGACCTGGCTTTCCAAACTGACAGTTCACTCACTTTATAAGCATAACTTGGACAGAGATGCTAATGAGGAGAAAGAGTATTAGTATCCTCCATTCCCAAGTGTAGTTCACTTATCTTTGCAGCAGGGGCTGTTTTGCTACACAGTGGGTGAATATAATGCTATGTGTAAGGACAGGTAGATGAACTAGTAGGGGTCATATCTGGAGTTAGGAGATGCTCCTGTCATTCCTGGAATTACCAGTGTGTGCAACCCTACTATTTGAATCAAAACAAGGCTACCAAAGTGTTTTTAAAAAATGTGTGGAATCCTTATCAGCATTCTATCTAAATTACATAATCTTTGATTAAAAGTAAACTTTCTAAACCACTAAATGGGACCTGATTCCAATGTCCTTCATCTCTAAATGGCCACTGATTTTCCCTAATCACTAGTCTGGAAAGACATATATATGATACACGCAAAAGATGCAGTTACCATGGTATGCACTCTGGTGATACTATTGGTATTGGTGGGGAAAATAAATTCCAGTTTATTATCATCGCTAACCACGGTCAGTTTCCTAACTTTAAAAATGTGTCCGTTTTAGCTGATTGTTTCATCCTTTCTGGAAGCCTCATGGCTATTCAGAATCTATGTCTGGGAGATCACATGTGAAAGAAGCAAACTGTTTGAGATTCATTTCCATGTTCAATCCTTACCATCCTTCTTTCCCTCCACCTTCTGTAATGCTGCTTGTGATATCAAGGCAACCTTCACACTTCTTGCTCTGGCAGTTCTTGGCATTTTGAGATCCAACTTCTTTGATAATCTGATGGGAACTGTGGACCTTTTCCCCCAGAAAATCCAGTACACGTACATTTTGCATTGGATTTCAACACTTTCACACATTTCACAGGAGGCCCACATAGAACCCAGTGTCAGTAACACTGCTAAAGAAATTTCCTGAGTCACCCATATCCTATCATTCCTGCGCTTGCCTCCTGAAAGGCTCATTTCAGACTTCACCCAAAAAAGAAACTAATTTCACTTTCTAGTGGACAACATGTAGTGAGAAAGAAATAGAGAAGTAAAAACAAAGAATTTAAAGCTAATTCTTGATGAGAAAAAGAAGTTTCTGATTTTCAACTATTGTTCCTATCTGTGATGAAATTTGTGTTTTGGTCAGCTAACCCAAATGCCTAAATACTGCTCCTGCTCATCCCACAAACCAGACTGGGGACGAGAGCTAAGCTGCTTTTCCCGGAAGCACAACTACTTTGGAAACCGGTTAAGAGGCAAAACAGTTGTGCTAAGCACTCTTGTCTAGACGAAAGGTGTATTCATTCCCTTTATAGTTCCAGTGCAAGTTGAAATGCTTCAAGATGGACTTGTTCTCCAACAGTTTCCAAATATTTAAACTGATTCCTATCACAACGTATTTTTGCATTTGTTCCTAAAGAAAACTTCTTCTAGATATCTTATTAAAAGTGTTTGTTATTTATTTTATAAATTGAGTGAGATAATAAATAAAATTTTATATGTGGAATAGATCTTTACAGAGATTTTAAATTACAAAGGTACAGGCAATAGATGCATTTTAGATAAACTCCTGCCATGACTGAAGGTGAGTGTTGAATTAATACTTTAATAACTTTTCACAGTAGTAGTGGGCAAAGGCTGTATTCTTCTGGAATATTTACTGTCTATCAGACGTTATCAAGTTTCAAGTTTGACATTCTCTCAAGATTAGTGTTCGCATCCTCATTTATCATTCAGTCAAATTCTGGTCTCTAGACTTCCTTCTCCCCAAAGCAGACTGAGGAATCTCTGAAAGAATCAGTGCTCTAGGATTGAAATTCACTTTCCTTTCTTTCAGGTGTGACCCTGGATTTTCTGGCCCTGCTTGTGAAATGGCATCCCAGACATTCCCAATGTTTATTTCTGAAAGCTTTGGCAGTTCCAGGCTCTCCTCCTACCATAACTTTTACTCTATCCGTGGTGCTGAAGTCAGCTTTGGTTGTGGTGTCTTAGCCAGCGGTAAAGCCCTGGTTTTCAACAAAGATGGGAGGCGTCAGCTTATTACATCCTTCCTGGACAGCTCACAATCCAGGTGTGTGCTGGTTAGGTAGATTACATGCACAGACCAGTTACTAATGTTGAACTTGGACCTGTTTTCAATTTGCGTTCTTTTTCTTTTGCAATGAGTTGTACATCTTCCAGTTTCTAACCAGGATGGAAGGGAGCTTGCAGTTGACTTAGAGAAATTCACTCTAGTTTTTAATAAATTAGAAAGCTCACCAATGATTGAGATACTAATGACTGACTAGAGTTTTTAAAATATGATATGTTTGCATCAAAACTGTGTTCTTAAGTCAAAGACTAGTTAATTATTCATGTAGTTGTATTTATTTGACAGCTTGCAGAGGCTGATTAGATTTTACCCCACATCTTCCCTTCCCCCAGAACCTAATAAATAATGCAGTAAAGGAGTGATTGGCATTCTAAGTGTATGTACACAAGTACATAGTACACAAACAGCTATAATGTATTTCGTGGATGTATCTGTATATAAAATATGCACATTGACCTCATCTTTTATACATATGTAGGCATCTCATAGTGATACTACTAACAGTTTATAAAAGAAAAATAAGTGAATACCTGTGTATTTGGGGTAGTTCACATAAATTTGTTTGAAATTCTCTTAACAACAAAAATGAACTTTATGAATAAAAATGTTTACACACACTAATTACAGGAAATCCATGTGTAGGTTTCTCCAGTTCACTCTGAGGCTGGGGAGCAAATCTGTTCTGAGCACGTGCAAGGCCCCTGACCAGCCTGGCGAAGGAGTTTTACTGCATTATTCTTACGATAATGGGATAACTTGGAAACTCTTGGAACACTACTCATATCTCAACTATCACGAGCCCAGGTATGTTGGAAAGCATTTGATAAAATGGTTAGTGTGATGTATCTTTCCTAGGAAAATTGTGGTTTAAATAGTGTAAGATTCTATGTATTTTTCTGTTGAGAGATGAAGAGAACAAGATCGGTGTGTCTTGCAGTGAAAAACTAGCAAACCACACACTTTTAATGTGTTCGTCCCACTGATTTCTGGTAATTTGAAGAAATTCAGTCTCATATTTTGAAATGCACATTTAAGGGAAACACTTTGGTGTTTAGGAAAGAAAATAGTTAACACTTTTTATTTAACTATAATGCAAGCTATTAGATATTATTTTAATATGGCACTAAATTATAAAAGCTGTTAACAAATATTTGTTAGCAATGTTATGTTATTAACTGTATGGCATAACAAATTGTAAAATCTGATCCCTAATATAATTGTATAATTAGTTTTAAAAATTGCTAGTATTTACATAGTCCCTGGCAAAGATGGGCATGAGGAAATTTAAAGTCTTTTCTTCAAGTTTCTATTTTCCTTTAGTTTGTATATTTCCTGACCTATAGACAGAATTGTCAGATTAAAATTTTACTTGAAGGGAAGGCCATCCTTCAATGTCAGCAGAATAGTAATCACCCTTAGTGACAGAATTTCACAAGTGTCTGAAAGACATTCTCCCCTGCCAGAATATCATTCAGCTGCCCACTGAACCTCCTTTTTAAAAAGCAAGGGAGGGGGATGAGAAATCTCAAAATTAAGATAAAAAATTAAATATCATTAGAGAAGGTGAACAGTGGTTTACATTCACAGTGGTGTACAAAGAACTAACACCATTTCCCTTCTTGGAAGCACTTTTAGTCACTGAAAAGAGAAGAGGGGGGCTTTGGTTATTCACGTTTGCGCTGGCATCACAGAAAAAGACAGGGCTCAAAGAGTAGGAGAGAAAAGCACTGATAACGCTTTGCATGTTTTGCAATTTTGCCTCAGGCCACCTCTTTATTTAAATATTTGTAAACAGATGGTAACTTTCATAGAAAATATAATAACTTGCAGTAGAAAGGATAATTAATGACTACTATGCCCTAAATGTTATACATTATGAAATTTTAAGGATGTACCAGCTGTGTTGGGTGTTTTCCCTATATTTGTAAAAACGTAAAGCTAAGCTCATCTTTCTCAGTAGAGATACGTGAAACCGAAGAACTATCTCATAGACTATCTGTTGTAAACATTAAAAGGAAATTAAACAAAACTTAAGATAGTATTGAAAGCATAAAGAAAATATCCCCATTCTAAGTCAACTTGGCCTAAAGCCCGATTTTTTTTCTGACAAAAATGAACAGCTGCAAACTTCAGTAATCAATCAATATCATGAAACTTAATTAATCTTTGTTGATATGAAAAATAATTACACATTTAGCGTGCTATTTCTAAGGTATGTTTCATCTTGCCTGCCGTTTGACAGCAACATTTTTCTCCTAAGCAGAATCAAGGTGGCTTTTCAATATTAGATATGTGGATAGCCTAAAAGATTAAGATCAGAGTGGAGACTTTTTTTTTGAAAAGGAGAACATGGTAATAGTAGAATTTCATTTTCTAAACATGTATCTCAGTCCATGAGACACATCCTCTCTCTCTGTCTCTCTCTCTTACAACTGTTAATAAAAGGTGACATGGCCAAAGTGGGACTTGATATATTCTAAATACTAAATTATATTCCATATGATAAATAATACAAAACATGGAGATTCTTCCATGAAAGTTAAATATACCCCGATGTCTTTAGCCATTTGTTGTATTTCCCACAGTATAAATTGCTGCCTATAATTGCTATGAATTCCACACTGTCCCTTGATGCCATGTTGTTTGAAAATGAAGCACAATCCATTAATAGATCTGCTAGTTGGCTAACCACTATTACTCTTAGATAATTTCAGATAATTTGCTTGTTTGTGGTTCATTCCATAAATGAACTCTATGCGCTTGCTATTTCTAAAATTTAAAATCTAGTAATGTATCTAAGTTTTTTAATTCAAACTGACTAGAATGACTTGTGAACTAATTGGTACTTTTATTGATGTAAAATATTATATTGCTGTGGAGACTAAAATTATTCTAGCATTTCCTTAATTATAGAGATTTTATGTTCTAAAATTATTATGGTTAACTACAAGTTTTAGTTTGTTTTATGTCTTGATTATTATATTTGATCTCCTCTTTGTTTCATCACGTCATCCAATTCTGTGTAATTACTGAACATCTTTTTTTAAAAATCCATACCCTTAATACCTACTCATAAAAAGAAGGTTGAAGCAAGGTTCTTATCTAGTAATATTCTAATCAAACAGCACTATAGCTATTCGAACCAGTCCATATGATATGCAAAACATAATGAAATCACAGAAAGTCTCACCCTACCCCAAGACATGATACAGAGGTTAAGAGCAAGACTCTAGAACAAAGCTCCATATGTCCAAATTCGGGTATTGTCATTTAGAATCTGCTTAGCCTTACAAAGATTGCCAACCATCCCACGCCTGTCTTCTCATCTCCATCAGGGGTTTGCTGATAATTGTACTTAATCCTGCAAGGGTTTGTGGAGTCCTCAGTGTGTGCTGGTTTAGGTACTAACTGGAAAACAGGCAAAAATGTCTCTGACTCTTGCACAAGGATGCTGTGATCCCAGTTTAACCTGGGAAAGTGCTGAGGCTCTTGGAGGTATCTTTCCTGTGGCTGCAAAGTCATCAATCATTGGGCTTCAGAAGGGGTCCTTTAATCGGGGTCTGATTACAGACCTATGATCTTAACTTCTCTGCCATGGAGATCTTGATCACTTTAATTATGCTATCATGTGCATATACTCTGTTTTCATTAGACCTTTCATTAAAATTCTATTTTCAGCTGCCATTTAATTATATTTATTTTTACCAGAGAGAAAATCAGCTGCTTTTAAAATTATTACGAAAAGGATAATTACGATCTTCTAATAACAGTACTAATTAAATGTATTAAGTCAGTTTTCATTGTTGAACCAGTTCAAATATAGATTAATTATTTTATTCAACTTTCATGTATTAGTATAAAGAAACATGTGAGTGCATTTCATAAACAAGTATTTTTAAAAGTTAAAGTGAAAATTTCTAAAATACTTGATTTAAGCTTTACTCTCCTAATGAAATCTGTTAGCAAAAAATTCAGCTGATTGTGGAAAATATTTAAAAATCATAAATGCAGTAAGCTGTAAGTTTTTAGTTCAAGAATATTTTTAAATTTATATTACTGCACAAATGTGTGCTAATAAAACTGAAAACAAAATCACTTCTAAAAATTGCAAATTAGCTAAAGTTAAATTTTCTTTTAACAGTATTTTATTATGCTTTAAGAAAATAACAACAGTAAATATATTTACTTCTCTGGCATTGAGAGTAGAGTGATTAAAATAGCTTCCTTCCATATTTACTTCTCTGTGTTAAAATAGTCATAATAAAATACAACTTAAAAATTTTTAAATGACATTTCTGCATTTGCATGTTGATTTTCTAATATTTAAAAAATATTTTCTCACATTGCAAAAAGTTCTACCAGACTCAACTCTTTGTATGACCAATGGTGATAGTCATGTTCTTCTACCCCCATGTATCCATTATTTAAAAATTATTTTAAAAGGAAAAATATCATTTTAATAACTTTCAACATAGAAGAAATTACCTTCTTATATATGTGGTTAGTATAGTTTTTACATAGTGAAGATACGAAAATCAACCTAATGTCTCAGCTTTGGAAATTGAAACTTTTAAATAATTTATCTCCAAGTTATCCAGCTAGTCACTTGGCTGAGGGAGTTTTTCTTTGCTCAGTAAGAGAACAAAAAAGCCTCAGTCCGTTCAGTGTGCACTTGCCGTAAGCACCTCTCCTGGAGTTTAATTGGACATTGATGGAGACAAATGTCCCACTTGCCGTTCCCCTCGCTTCTCCCCTTGTATATGGATGTGACCAGCATGGTACCATGATTTATGGAGCTTTCAAGCAGATGTCATTGCACTGGCAATTAATGCATGCTTCCTGCTGCTGTGTACAATAATTACTCCTAGAAATTAGACATTATTCTTAATTTTCTTCCCCATTTGTCAGACACAGGTTTGTTGTCATAGCTGCCATGACATAGCAAGTGACCAGTGTATATTATGCTAAAGTCATGGAAAGGAGGAAGGACCTTGGTTCCAAACAGCCTCAAACTGTGCTACATGTAAAAAACTGCCTGGGATCCTTTACCAGACTCAGATGAGTTCTGCCACTTAGACAACTGTTTCATTGAGTTTACTTCCTTGAGAACACATCGATGAAAGCACAGTCAGTCATTAGAATCAGATAGGAATATTTGTAATTACAGAACTCTTTTTTAATACTGTACTTTGGGGGAGGAGCTATCTTGCTGTAAATATAAGTATTTTAAGACACCAAAGTAATCTGAATTTTAACTTTCTTTTTCTTTAGAATAATCTCCGTAGAATTACCAGATGATGCAAGACAGTTTGGAATTCAGTTCAGATGGTGGCAGCCCTATCATTCTTCCCAGGGAGAAGACGTGTGGGCTATTGATGAGATTATCATGACGTCTATTCTGTTCAACAGCATCAGCCTTGACTTCACCAATCTTGTGGAGGTCACTCAGTCTCTGGGTTTCTACCTTGGGAATGTTCAGCCATACTGTGGCCATGACTGGACCCTGTGGTAAGGATTCCATTGCTGTCGTGGTTTTCTGTGGAAGCCTGGAGCATGAAGGTGCTCTTCCAGGCCACTCAGCAATATTCATTGTCTGTTGACGAATATTTACTGAACATGAACCACTTGAAAAGTCATTACTATGTCCGCGTTATTATGTCTTGGGAGGGAGAACTGGCAAGAAAATACTGATAGATTTAAACAAATATAAAATTTCATATTCATTAAGCTCAAATTTTGTTTCTCACAGTTTCATATAAAAGCTGTCTTCAAAAAGAACTAATAATTAAAGTGATCACCGTATTCTCCTTCTTGGAGCACTATTTTAATCATAGTGAAATGTGAAAGCACTCTTGTAACTGTTTTTACTTATATTTTTGCAGGTTTTTTAGTTAATTCAATAAAAATTTTTAATAGTTCTGTTTTCATGTCATTTTACATGAAGTCCAAAAAGTTTTCTAAACCTTTATTAACTGAGACGTCCTTTTAAATCCATATTATCAAATGATATTGAGCCAGTGACTTATAATTAATGCCAGAAGGGTTTTAACATCATGGTACCCTAATTGGGTACCCTTTAGTTTTAGATTGTTTTTCCCTATGATCATATGTAAATTTAATTATACAGCAAACATAAATAATTTCAACTGTAATTAGTACTTCAAAATATCAATGGGATGATACAACAGTGATTAACTAGAGTAAGGTTCTGGCTACTTGACATAGGGAACTCCCAACAGTCTCCCATTGGAGACTGCTTTTGGATCTTTTGGATGGTGGATATGATACATTCCACAGACTAGAGAGTAGGAAAATTCCGGGGCTGCACGCCTGTAATCCCAGCACTCTGGGAGGCTGGGGCAAAAGATCACAAGCCATATCACACACTGGGCAACTTAGCTGCTTGGTAATACTCTATCTCAAAATATTTTTCAGAAGATCTGAGAAAGTCACTTTTTAGGAAGGTCCTGGGTTCAATTCTCTGCAAGGTAGACCTGGGGCAGAAAAACAAGAAAGTTCCAGCCACGTGGAGATCTGGAAGAGTAGAATTCCAACCATGGGAAAAGTTGAACATGAAGGCCCTCAAGCAAGAATGACCATGACGTGTTCAAGGACAGAAAGGCCAGTGGAGTGGTACAGCATGCTAAGTAGTAAGGGAACATATATCAGGGATGGAAGCCAAGAGATATCCTAGAGACACTACCGTGGGTCTCAGAACTCATGACCTTCACCACTGTGCATACTGCCCCCTCTCTAGGTTCCTTTAGAACTGCAATCATGATTGAGGAATACTTTTTTAAGGGACTTCTATTGAGTCGTGGTCAGACCAAATTAATTTCTCCAGATGAATCCCACCAAAAATCCTTCACCACCATTGTCTCCAGAGAGCATATCATGAATGACCCAGCGGTGACCTTATCATAATTAGAGGTAAATTTTACACACCACTGCACAGAAAATTACCTTTGATGGGAATTGTGCATGTATAGTCACATCTCACACACAGCAGGCTAAAATTCTAGCATCAAAATGACAGCTAATGGAATGGAAGTACAGCTGGTCACTTTTGCCGCAAGCATGTCAGACTAGAGAGAATGAAATTTCTATTTAATCAAGTCAGAAAGGTTGTAGTGTACATTTTCTGTCTGATAGCCTCAGATCTTACTTTTATGGATGGTTTTTCTTTGTCATCTAGCCTCCAAAGAAAATAAATTGGTGAAGCAAATAAAAAGATAGAAAGATATAGACTAAAATGAGATTTATTAGAATTTCATGCTTCTGGAAACTTAAATTGACCTGAATTAACAGTAATTCAAATTGGTCATGTACCATAAACCATATCCCACAAGTTTATGCACTAGGGCTTCTTTTTTTTTTTTTCAGCACTTTTAATACAACAAAGAGTCATATCATGGATGCAAGTCCTGTATCATGTTTATTTTCATAAATAGTTAACATCTGCTCAAATAAACTCCAAAGTTGCTGAGCATTTTAATTTACCACTTGGGTTGAATGCATGATAACAGCAGTTTAATTTCTGTGCTTTGATCAAAACCCTGAGAACAATATCCTTTCACACGAGTCTGATGAATATTCCTAACCCACCACTGCTTTAATTGGTGGAGATACATTTACTTTGTGGAAGTACAATCACAGTAATTATAGAAAACCATAAAAAAATATAAATAATTGTGCAATCCCCACGGGCACCTTCAGCAGCACCGGAGGAGTTTTATTAACAGCCACATGTGAGCAATCAGGTTCAACTTTCTGATCTTCTCTGAAACTCAAAAGGAGTTGTCCTGCTCATGAAACAGCAGAGAGGATTCTCCGGCAGTGATAATGAGACTAGAGAAACGCGTTCACTGTTTTAATAAGGACGTGAAAAATGCTCACTGCTCGTTTAAATGCAACTACATGGACGATCTCAAACTGTTCCCATTTTCTTAGCCAGTGAGTCAGAATAAAACCCCTTTTAATGACACCGTTTTCTCTCCGCTATTCTTGAGGAGTGTATTGTCCAAAGTTCAGTGTAAATTTTCTTCAGTCATGTTTTTCAGAAGTGCTTGTTGCAACTTTGAAATTCAAATAATGATGCTGAATAACTATTTCTTATAACCTCCAAGTTCTAAAGCAAACTCTTAATGTCTGATGTAAAAAAAAAAATCTTTGGAGCATATTATCTTATTAAGTAAAAATTCTTTAAATACATTTAAATGTATGGCCTCTGCCTCTCAGTGACCTTCTTTCTCTCAAGAGACCTGTAGACATGGTCTGCACCGAACGGCGGGTGTTAAGTTAATCGTTGTTGGCTCTTTCCAGCTGTGAGTTCATTTGGCTCTCATTTTCTAGCTCATGACTTTCCATGAGCATGGATCGTGGTTACGGAGAGTATTCTCCCGAGAAACCTTGGACAATTGCTTTTTCATTAGAAGGACTGCAGTCAATATGCTGTAAATCTCTTTCCAGCTTGTCATCCTTGAGCGCTTTTTTTTTAGTAGAGAAATGAATTGCTTTTTAATGCTTGCTAATACTTTTGGTTTTTTTCCATGCATAGTATCAAAAACAGGACATCTGCCTGCTTTGGGTTTCAAAAACAATTTTATATTATTAATATTACCAATATATGATCATTAGGGGAATAATTTTAATTAAGATTTATTAAAGATTTTATCTAATACTATTAGTGATAATACCAAGTGTCTCAGTTACTTTTCTCATTGCTCACACAAAACACCTGACACCCAAGTTTAAAGGAGGAGAGGTTTATTTTGGTTCATGTTTGTGGAGGTTTCAGTCCATAGTTGGCTGCCTCTAAGGCAGGGTTGCATGGCAGATGAGAAACAGCTCAGGGCAGGCAGAAAGCATCGAAGCAGCAAGGAGCGAAGCAGTAAAGCACCAGCAGCAGCAGCCTCTCCTTCGTATCCCTCCCAGGCTGCCTACCCTTTGGGTGGTGCCACCCACACCCAGGGTGGGCGGACCAATCAGTGGACTAATTCAGTAAATCCCAGCCTCACACCCTGACTCCCAGCATCTCATACCCTAGATCCAGCCACCTCTGTAAAAGCACTTCCTAGAACCTCTTGAGGCTTTGAGGGGACATCTAGATAGAAGCCAAGGGACACTAACGTTCTTCTGTTCTACCTTAATAAGCTTGATGCAGCAGGCGGGAGGGGTATTGCTATCATAGAGACTTTTGGTTTTAAAATGTGTACAATTGTGAGGGATCAGTTTTTTTATATTAGGATTGACAATTGTTTGCAGCAGTTACAGTGTGGTAGAAACATCAGCTTTGAGGTTGTAAACCTGAGTTCCAATTCTGACACTTGCAAGCTTGGAAAATGAAAAGCAGGGCACTTTTAACTAATGAGCTTTCTGTTTTAATTGAGCTGTTTTGAGAAGATTGCATCAAAACAACTCAATCAAAAGAGGCAATAACTGAATTTTACTACTGAATAATGTGCAACAGAAGCCCCTGGCTTCCAACTTCATGTCTCTCACCCCATCTTTTCCTTCCGGCAAACCATGACCTAATGCCTTCTCCACCTCGTATTCCAGTTCTAAGCACTGCCCTGTATCTGTCCCTCACTCCGCTGCCAGCCCCTCATAGGCTAGGAGTTGAGCATAGAATGAGAATACCTGTCTTGCACATTCTTTTGTAATTTCTAGACAATGATGTTATACTGATTTGATTTCTAATTCATCAAACATGCTCCTATATCAAACAGTAACATGGAAAATTCAGGAGAATGTATTTAGCTTCTTTGAATGTGAGCTTTTAATCTGTAAAGTGGCTCAATAATACTTACTTCCAAGATGCTTGTGAGGAATGAGATCACAGATAGAAAGTACCTACTGTTTCCATTGCCTTCACTGTCTGGTTGAAGGGAAGAAAACTGGTATCTGTAGTGTTTTAGGTCCACATTTTGGAACGCTTTCTCGAATATTAAAGGCTAGTAAATATCATTTTGCTTGAGTGATGCAAAAAGAAGAGGTGTCTGAATCTTAAAGAATTCAAAATATATTAAGATTTTTCTCAGTAAGCTAGATTTATTTGGGAAAAGAGAAAGATAATGGAGGTTGTACTTATTTTTATTAGTATTTTTCTATCTAAATACCAAGCATCATTTCTGTAGATTACATTACACATGTTATTGTAGATAAGCTTTTGTGAATGGTGGGTGGTCAGGTTAGAAGGAAATCCCAGACAGAAAAGAACCCAGAAAGTCTGTTTATTTCATAATTTAACTTCAATGCAGTTTATTTACAATAAAAAGATAAGGAGGAAAGTATTGGTCCTGTGATTTGTTCAAAGGAAAATTTGGTAGTCTGAGACAGTTACTTCCCATGGACCCCAGATCACGAAACGCCTTTGGTAGGTGCTGGGTCACTACAGGGTGACCCCCTTCAGCCTCTGCTTCTGCCTCCCCACCTTTCACTCAGGCCAGCACAGTCACAACCTTTCTTCTCCTCCAGCAGCCGAGCTCCTTCCTTCTGCATCGCTTTTGCCCCAGCTGTGCCTCTGTCCGGAAGCTCCACCAGGACTCATTTCTGGGTATCGTGCTTGGATTTCCAAGCTTCCCAGAATCTAGAAAAAAACATCCAAGAGCCAGGAAAATGTATATTGTCTCCAAAATAAGACAAGACAGTTGCAAAAATGACAAATGCCTACAAAATATAACATTAGGCCAACTTCATTAATTACTGAATTGAATATTAATAAAATTTCATGATATTGGAAATACATTTTTTGGTCAGATTTCTAAGTCTGCTGAGAAATCACAGCCAAACATGTATTAAATGAATTTCCTGCAGCTAAATAAAACTTAAAACACAAAATAATAAAAATCCATTTGAAGATTTTTTACTACTAAAAAATGTGTATTCACACAAATGCATTTTTTAAATTTTTATTTTAAAGAGAATAAAACCAAGCAAAACAAAACAGAATAAAGCAAATCAAAACAAAACAGTGTGACACATGACTTCAAAACAATAGGAAATCAACAATGGTTACCATAATGCCTCTTGTTGTCTTCGAAATAGCTGCAGACACCTTCAGACATAGTAAAAATCAAATAGAACAGAATAGAACCAATAAAAGCAAAACAATGAATGCAATAAAGGACTTCAAATCAAGAAAAGAGTAAATCCAAAAGGACTACCATATATATCTTGTTATCTTTGAAATAGCTGCCCATGCCATCAGATATAATAAAATCAAACAAAACAAAACAAAATAAAATCTAACCAAACAAAACAATGAAAATGATACAGGACTTCAAAACAAGATAATAGGGAATTAACAATGGCTACCACCTTCAGAAGGAGATCCCCCATGGATGCAACATTGCGTATTGTTATCCTCCGAATAGATGATCAGACTACTGGTTTTAGACCTGCAAATTATATTTTACCTCAATAGCTATCATTGCAGCCTGTGTTTCATGGGATCAGCTGGTCACTTGTGGTGGTGAGTGGCTCTTCTTGTTTCCCAGCTCGCATGCTGGAAGGGACTGACATCTGGTTCTCCCCTTAGTGGCCTGTGCACGGCACTGATTTGCAGAGAGGGCTTGCTTCTTGATGACTTCTTCTCTTTCCCCACAGTCCATGAATGGTGCTGACTCACGGGAAAAGGCTAGCATCTGGTTGTCCCCACAGTAGCCCGCACGTGATGCCAGCTCGCAGGGAGGGCTTGCTTCTTGGTGACTTCTTGTTCCACAAATGCATTTTAATACATTTGCTGTGATATAGATGAAATTTCCAAATTTCTTATGAAAGTCTTAAAACAGTTCTGCTTTATATTCTGTAAATAATGCAGATGGCCATTCATAGAAGAAAAAAAAAGAATTTCAGTGTTCCCTCATGCATTTTCTCCCTCTCCTCTCTTCTTGCCCCCATGCTGAGTATTTTCAGCCATGGCTGTCAGGACTGACTACAGGACTGGTATCTTTTCAGAGAGGCAGTGAGGTGTGAGGAAAAAGAAAAGTGAAGACCTTGGAAGCAATGAGAGACAAAGGAAGTGTGCTAAAAGAGCAGATCCTGATGAGAAGGGGCTAAAATGTGGATGGGTCGAGTTCACTTCACCCCAGGCTGGCGCTGGGGATGATGGTATCGATGCAGCTGAGATCATGAACAGAAGTAGGAGGAACTGCACAGCTAACATGCCTTGGTGGCCCTCATCCCCTCATAAATGGCAGGGAGCTACTGCCACTGGAAAGGGCATACACACACACACACACACACACACGCATGCACACACGTGCACACACCTTCCTGAGAGGAAAACAGCTGGCACCACAGAGCTGTGCAGAGCTCTGTTGTCTGGGTCCTTCGCTTGCCCTCCCTACCTGACTGTCTCCCCGTCCATACTTCTCTCTCGACCACAGCCTGGTTTTTGCTTTGTGCCCACTGCCCCTCCACCTGTCACTCTGCAGGGGATTACCTCTGTCTGCCTCAGTTTACTCCAGCCGCTGAACATGGGCTTCAGAAAGTGCTATTGGATGGGAACATGAAGATTTGTCAACTAAAACTTGACTGAAATCTTCAAAACCATTTCATCAGCCAGTTTCCAAAAGTGATAGGAATTAGATGCTGGCATCTAGTGGTTGGACAAGATGGCTGAGGTCACCAGGAGACACCGCAGGTGCCTGGAAGGCGGGTTGGAGGGGCCACGCCTGGAGTTTCCTACCGAGTCTCCCATCTGCCCACCCGCCCCATGGGTGCTCACAGTCTGGTTGGAAAGGGAAGTGTCCGTTTGTGGTCATGCCCGTTTGTACTGACAGCCTGTCTCTTCGGGGACCCACACCCTCGCTTCCTTCTCCCACACACAGTTATCTGATCTTCACAGAAACTTGCTACTGTGCTGAGTTGTGAATGCAAAGAGGTTGATTTTTATAAAAGCTAGACAGATACCAGCCAAGCAGCTTGATTTGTGTTTTTTAGTGACTCAAGACTTTCTCTAACTTAAAGATTCTATTTTTGACGTAAAGAACAATATATTAATTTCCAAACTGAGGCAATGAGGGTGAAATGAAGAAACTGAAGAATATAAACTTACTTTATTGTAAGAAGGATACGGATAAGCAAAATAAAGCAGGTGCTAGACACCACTCCTATAAAAAGAGCTGGAAACAGATGCTAAAAAGCACACCAATTCAAAAATATCTTTGATTGTTGATATAACCCTGAAATCTTAACTAAAAAAATAACAAATGATTTATCCACTCAGAAGCCAGTAAAGATTTTTTAAATGACAGATTGAATAATTATATGATGCAATACCTTATACAGAGAAATTCCAAATTTGTTAAAGTTGTAGCTTGAATGGAGTTTTAAAATTTTGTCATAAAATAAATATGGCATGTGGAAATTTCTTACTTAGATGGTTGGTCCAGTTGTAAAACTAGTTGAAAGAAGATAGTCAAGAAACCTAGGGGAATATTGATAGACCAGATTATCATAAGTGTATGGTATATTAAGTCAACAACTCCCTGTCTTGTGCAGAGAGAGAGAGAGAGAGAGAGAGAGAGAGAGAGAGACAGAGACAGAGAGACAGAGAGACAGAGAGAGAGAGACAGAGAGAAATTATCCAAGCAGTGTGGCAAAGAAAATGCTGCACCTCTTTTGGAACCTGAAACATGAATGAGAGTCTGGAGGAAATAAAGGTAGAGGAAAATTACATTAATGAAAGCAAAATGAACAAGGGGTTTTGATCCCTCACTTTGGCCACACTGCACTGTCCAGAATGGAGCAGGCGACCAGGAACAGAGTGGTGCACTGGGGAGAGGCCCACAGGAAGATGAAGGCAGCCAGGGGCCTCCTCACACTGCAGACCGAGAGCAGGTGTCATAATGCAAAATCTCATCTACTGAGATCACACAGGGAAAATCACAACCTCCATAATTCAAAGCGATTTCAGTATTTTTGCTTTAGTCTTTTCTTTATCTTTTTTTTTTTTTCTTGTCTTTCTGAGACAGGGTTTCACTATGCAGTTCAAGCCAGCCTTGAACTCACTTTGTAGCCCAGGCTGGCCTTGACATCACAGAAATCCCCCTGCCTCAACCTCCTGAGTGCTGAGATTATAGGCATGTACCACTATGCCTTGCCTTTGCTTTAGTCCTTAGTGGATCAAGATTGCAAACAAAATTAAGTGAGTACCTAGACAAATTTAAAGAGATAATTAATAGGCAAAGTTTAATGTTTTTTGTAAAAGTTGTATTCTAACAGTGAAAAGTAGATATTTCTTTCAAATGTTCACTGGACATTTGCCAAAAGTGATTATGAACTAAGTCAGAAGCAATGTCAACAGACACCAATAACAATAATAAGACACATCAGAGTCATATATTCCACTGCTTAAAAATTTTATACTTGCAATTGGGGAAGGGAAAACATTACAACAGATTGGGAGCAGGGAATATTTTTAACATACATGACAGAATATACTACTGTGAAGAAATGATACAAGTCAGTAAGGAAAAGTTCAACCCTGTTTTTAAAAGTGGGCAAAGTACATGAAAAATCTCATCACTCATATATACAAATAGCTTTGTAACTTCTGTAGTAGTTAGAAATGCAAATTAAAAGATGATAGGCATAACATATCTAAAATGAAAAGTATTGTCAGTGCTCAGAATTGACAGGTGTTAGGCACTGTTATCTCAGTCACTGTTGATGTTTTTGGTAAATGCAACTTTGTAGTGCCCTTTTGGCGATCAGCTTGACAGCTTCAACTCTCACAACATGCATTTGCTCTGACTAAGCAATCCATTTCTGAGAATTTATTCTAAGGAAATAATTTGGCAAGTGCACCAAGTTACACAAGGATGCATATTACAGAAGCATTGTTTATAACAGCAAAAATGGATGCAACTTCCAGAACTTACCATACTTAAAAATTGGCTTTATTCATTAAAAACCACAGTATCTAGCCATATATTTTCACAGAAATACATATTTGCTATTTCAAAATTAACTTTAAAAAGTGTGTTTATGTGTGCAATAAGAAAAAAATGTGTGGAAGTATTTATATCAAGACATTAACGGTGGTCCTCTCTAGATAGTGGAATTGTGGATTTTTACTTTTTTAAGAATGCTTCTCCTACGTGGTCAGTTTGTTTTTTCTATTAAGCATAAAATTTGTGCAGTTCACTAAAATAATATTATTCTATTTTGAAATGCAGTGTCATATAACTAGTAACTATGTTAAAAAAAATTCCATCTTTAATTCCACAGCATCAAGTTTTTCTATGAAATCTAATAAAGATTTTGTTTATGATATATACCCAAAAAGAAGATGACATCAGATTTATTCATGTCTCCTGCAAATGACTAGAACTTCTGAATAGCGTCAAAACAAAAATATCATTGTGTGGCTCTTTTGTTTCCCTGGAAAAGATGTCTGCAAAGTTGTCTTCTGTGAGATTTGTGAAAATAACAGAAGATTGCTTAGGTTTATAAGAAATGTAAATCTTGATACAGCGTCTTCTCTCTTGTGCCATATTCATAGTGAGATTTCAACCATATTAACTTTCTAACCAAATTACTCTTTAAAAAGGTGAGATTATTTGTCAAAAACGTTTCGGTCCCTGGGTGATTTGACTGTTTGACACGAGTTTGCTTTTAAGAATTCTGTGGCCCAAATATTCTGCCACTTACTTTGGTTATGTGTATCTGCCTTTATTTAAAAGAACCTTTTTTCTAGAGACAGAAAAAGAGACCCTGGAGGAAAGAGGAAGTGATTTCTTTAAGCGAAGGTTACCTTAGAACTTTGTCTCTGTTCGTTATAGCATTTAAGTAGCTGTAGTTTTGTAAAACCTGCCTGCTCCCCAGTTGAGAGACCTTACTTGTGTGCTCATTTTTTTAACAAACATTCTCTGGGAGCCTTCCACAGGCATGACTCAGTGGGAAAGACTTCAAAGTGGAAATCAGAAGCCTAGAATCTGGCTTTCTAGCAACTGTGGGACCCAGGGGCCTGCAACTGTGTCTCTCAGTTTTCCTTCTCTACCACACAGCGTCAGGGGTCCCCGATGGTCTCCTAAGTGACCTGGACTCAGAGGGCAAAGGGGAAAACCCAGTGGTTGGAAAGGCACGGTGCCCACGCAGTGTGCTCTGTGAGATGCAGGCGTGCTTCTGTCTTTCGGGCTTCAGAGATGAGTAAGACAGGATTCCTGCCTGGCTGAGAAAACAGATTCTCAGCAATACCTGAGACTGAGCAAGGGCGGGGGGGCGTGAAGGGGAACCAGACTGCAGACCAGGCACAGAACCGCGGGGACTCGTGCTGTAGTGCTAGCCACGTGGCCCATGTCATAGAGGAGCGCTAACCAGACTTCTTGGAGGTAGAAATACAGAGAGATGGAGAGATAGTTTTGTCCTAGTGGAAAGAAATACCCCTTCTCTCTTTAAATCTTGTAATTAGATGCAGGAACTTATAAAGAGTGTTCCTTGATTTTCGAGGCTCCCTTGCAAGTCAACACGAATAAAGCTAAGCCTGATTCCCAAAGCATTCTGTCTCCAGAATTTCTCCCGAAAATGCTGATGTGGGCTGTTCTTTGCCATTCCTATAATTTTTAACGGAAAAGAGGTTCGGCTTCATTTTCACCTTTATGAACATATCTTGACTTCCACAAGCAGCAAAGAGGAGCAGTCCTGTAAATTAAAGGGTTGCAATGTATGAAATGCTTGGCCCCCCAGAGCTGCAGCCGAGTGTGAGCATTCAGGAAGGAAACAGCCAGTCTAACCTCCCTGGCTTTCAGCTGCAGGTCTTGAACAAATCCAAGACTGGCGTGGGGCTGGAGTGTACTGGGTGGACATCTGTGCTTCGCTTGTGTTATTTTGTTTCAGATTAAGGCGTTGGGGTGGCTATCACATAGTTAGATGAGGTATGACAGGTGCATTAGAAATGCATTCAGTCCAGGCTACCACAAAAACAAGAAAAGGCTGACTGCGACATAAGCAAAAGGAAAGAGGCTTGTGGTTTGTAACAAGCGATTTTAGGATGGAAACTCTAGGGCTGGTGCTCACCTTAACAAGGCCGTGGGGGATCTGCGCTCTGCCTGCCTTCTGTTTCAGTCTCAGCAGAGCGGTCTCTGTGTGCTCTTGTTTCATTATGCAAAGATTTTTCTTTGTTGGTACCAGGAATAGAACTGAGGACCTTGTGCTTGCCAGTCAGGCGCTGTGCCACTGAGCTATGCCCCCGGCCCTCTTGTTCTATTATGGCTACAAGATGAGTGCAGGTCCCTGGAGAGGAAGGAAGACACAGATGGGGAACAGCAGACAGAAGCCGTGGCAGCCAATGACATCAGCCCTTTCTAAAGACCATAATACAGTCAAATGAGTAAACCTGCCTGGCATCTTTCATTTGTATCTCATGGGTGGGAACTCATTGCTGGTCACATAGCCACTCTGGACCAATCGCTGGAAGGTGACTGGGGACAAAGGCTGTAGCTGGCGGTTGGATTCACCTAGCCCAGAAAGATCCGCTCACCACAGGAAACACCAGTTGATCCCACCAGTTGATTGTACAACTGCTAAGCAACAATTCTGTTGTCATTGTTTAACTGCCCTCCTTTTGCTTACTTAGCTTGTTATTTTGTATAATTCTAATCCTGTTTCTTTCTTGCGATTTTGACACTTTTAAAATCTGCTGTCAGCAGAGTGGCTCAGCGTACTCTACTTCTGGCCTTTGGGAACTCCCATTCTTCAGCCAAGTTCATGGTCGGTTGTGTACCCATGTGAAGCTTAGGTGCTAACAATGTGTGTAAGACAGAGCGCTTCATTCTGCTTCAGTAGAGAATGATGAGGATGGTAACCGTCTCAGAAGGGAGGCATTTACAAAATGCTGATGGAGCCGGGTGTGGTGGTGCCCCCCTGGAATCCCAGCCCTTGGGAGGCTGAAGCAGGAGGATCATTGCAAATTTGAGACCAGCCTGGGCTACAAAGTGGGCTTAAAGTCAGCCTGAATTGTATAGCAAGACCCTGTCTCAAAAAGACAAAAAAAAAAAAATGCTGATGGTGAAAATAATCATAAATTATTTCAGAAATGTCAGGGTGGGGAGATGCCAAGGCAGGCAGAAGCAAGATGCTTTCTGTGGTTCCGGGTCTCTCGCAGGCCCTCCAGTCAGCTGTGACCTTGCCACCTTGTTCACGTTTCCTGTCAGGGCACCCAGGAGGTGTGGGGCCTTTTCAAGGCAAAAACAATTTAAATGATGCCTCCTTCCCCTGACAAGGTATTAGAAAGAGCCTTAATCCTTGAAGGTAAAAGCAACACTTATTTCTCATAGAAAACCTTTGGAAAACCTTCTCTGCCTCTTTAAAACACCCTGGAAATGATAGATAAGTCCATGCCTGCATGGTTGACCACTATTTTTGTTCTATGCTGATTTCTTTTACTTCGCCAGTATTTCTAAATATTGATACATGTATTTTTGAGATCACATCTTACATGCTCTAATGCATACCCACAATTAAGGTTTTATATCTTTACTATTACAGTACAATTGCATACTAACTGAAAGTTGACAATTTGTAAGTAAACGATTCAAAATTTGAAATATTTTCCTTTCCTGATCTTAGGGTAATAGAAAGATAAACTGATAGTGTACTGGTAAAAAGGTTTAAAAGCCTGGCTGGGCTGATTTCTCATTGAATGTTACTAGCCCCATTTTCTCTTCTGTTGAAAAGAAATGATCATTGCTACCGTATAAAGTCACCATGGAGATGGAACTAAGGAAAGTCATATGGATATCACAGTCTTAGGATTTAGCCTACACTCAGTAAATGAGGGGCACCATTATTAATAATTATAAACAAGTTGCAGCATTTGTCTTTTTCTGGGGCAGGGTTTCGCTATGCAGTTCAGACTGGCCTTAAACTCACTTTGTAGCCCAGGCTGGCCTTGAACTCACAGTGATCCTCCCACTTCAGCCTCCTGAGTGCTGGGATTGCAGGCATACACCATTACTCCTGGCCTTGTCATTTCTTACCTGAATTTGCAAGCCAAGGGGTATTGAATATGACTTTTTCTTTCCTGTTGTTCAACATCCTACAAAATTAGAGGTCAGGATGTTTTTCTCTATTCATTGTATAAGTATACAATCTTAAAGAACTGTTAATCAGTAATTAATTATTCATTGTTGAGAAAAGCTTCTGACCTTGTATAACTTTTGAGTCTGAGTCCATTGCAACCCTATGTGTGGGACAATATTCCATTTTAAATAACATCTCAATCTCTACAAGAAGCAAATCATAATATTCTTTCTTTTGTCGATTCCACAAAAAATAGTTAAGCAAGTATACTAAATGGATCAAAGATTTCACAAACTATTACATTAGCTACACCCTCTGATTACCCAAAGTTACTGTTTAACGGTAGTGCTGGGCCTGCTTCAGAGCAACAGAATCAGAATCAGGTGCTGGAGTAGACAAACCATAGTGCAGTTGATCCTTGGAATATTTACATTTACCAGTGTAAGTACCCATAGTACAAATGTATCCACATTTTACTCTTCCCTGACAAATTACAAATTCCTTAAGAAATTTTCTGTAAAAAAATTTTTTTACTTTCTTTTAAATAGTTTACAGTTACAATTACATAGGACTCAACTGGGACACGGTAAAACATTTACATTTTACTGACATAGAGTACGACAATTAAAACCACATTAGATGTTTTCTGTAATTAATACATGAGTGTTAAAAACTCTTTGGAAAGTTAAGAAAAGCACAAATGAAATTTGTAAACTGTTGAATTTCCCACCACTAAAAATAGACAGGATAAACATTCTGGGCAATTTTCTTTATGCATCATTTTGTGCATATTCTTAACATTTATTTCATAATATCCATTTTAATTCAATTATATTATCTTCATGAATGTGTGAATATGAATAATATTCTGCAAGGTAGCAGAACCACTTTACTTAAGCCTTTCATTCCTCCCTTTTTGACAGCAAGATTGCTACCAATTACTATAGTCAGTAATCCTATAATATTCATCATGTTTATAAAATTGTCTCTGAATTTAGAATTATTTCCTTACAATAGATTCCAGGAGATGAGATTAATGAGAGCAATAAAAGAATACCCAGTTCTAGATACATTTGATGACTGTGGGTGTTAACTTTTTTTTAAGTTACTTTATACTTTAATAGACTTTTAAATCTCATTTATTAGATTGGCTGAAATCCATCCTACAATTTGGCAAGATATAAATAATTTAGTGCAGTGAAACTATTTTGGCATACAGTGCAAAGTGAAGCGCTTCGTTTTTCCCTGATACATTGCTCTTTGGAGTTTTCTGATTTCCTCCTCTGTGTCTCTCAGCTTCACAGGAGACTCTAAACTGGCCTCCAGCATGCGCTATGTGGAAACGCAGTCCATGCAGACGGGGGCGTCCTACATGATTCAGTTCAGTTTGGTGATGGGGTGTGGCCAGAAATACACTCCCCACATCGACAACCAGGTGAAGTTGGAGTACTCAACCAACCACGGCCTCACCTGGCACCTCGTGCAGGAAGTAAGTGTGTTGTCTCTAAAGCCTGTGAGATCGGTAACTTCCTTTTCACGTAAAGCAATTGCACCTTTAAAGTGAAGGTGTGGTTGAAAAGAAACATTGTTATTTGGAACTTAAAACTGACATAAGCCGGGCGTGGTGGCCCATGCCTTTAATCCCAGCACTCTGGAGGCTGAGGTAGGCGGAGCGTTGTGGGTTCGAGGCTGGCTTGGGCTACAACGTGAGCGCAAGGCTGGCCTGAGCTACATAGTGCAACCCTGCCTCAAAAAACTAGGGCTGGGAGTTTGGCTCAGCAGCTTAAGCGCCTGTATGGCAAGCGCGAGGCTGTGAATTCGATCCCTGGTGCTGCAAAAAATAAAATAAAATGACATAAAAAAACTGACATGAAGGATTGCGTAGATCCCACCTTCTGCACTGCTGGATATGAAAGAGGTATTTAGAAATTAAAAAATAAATAGCTCTGTATCCGTCAGTGCTTACTAGAGAAACAGACTAGTTATACAAATATATAAGAATATACAAGATAGACTCACAGTGACTGCCCGGGCTCAGGCGTGGAAGAGTGCGGAAAGGCTGTCTGCGCGCTGGAGACCCGAGGGATCTGGGTGAAGGCTGGAGCCCACTGCGGGGTCCCACGCGAGTCTGTGTCAGGAGGCTGAAGGTCTGCGCTGGAAGCCAGGAGACTGGAGTCCTCCAGAGAAGCAGAAGCGGCCTTCCTTCTCCGCTCCCTTTTTATCCCATTCGGGCGGCAAGTCCTTTGGCTGGTGCCACTGACACTAAGGGGTCTTCTGTCTGCAGTAACTCCCTACAGCCACCCCCGGAACTGTGCTAATCCAATTTAGTTGGGCGTTTCTTACCAAAGCTGACACAATCAGTTAATTACCGCAGGTATAATTCAGTACTAAAGACTTCCATTCCTCTGATCCCCTTCCTATGTGAACACATGCTGCTTTCCCTACAGTGTCTTCATCTTTTCCTTTTCTAGGTCTCATTACTTGTAGATAGAATTCATAAAGAATATGGTATCTCTTGACTTTAGATACAAACAAATATAGATTCAATCTCATGGAATAAAATTACTTTTTCATGTATGCATTAGTAACCTTGCAGTGCTATGAAAGCATTGCTGTAACTGCATTAACAGAATAATTTTACCAAATTCTAATGTTATAACAGGTCAAAATTGAGTACTAATTCATTTCTGTTTGTGCATGTAAGAATTGGTAGATTTTTAATTCCATTACGGCTTCTCATTTGCAGTTATATCCCAGATGTGTTAGCTTTGCTAAGGGAAAGATCATGGATTGCATCCATATCACCCATAGTTAGGATTATTGTATTAGATTTCCCTGAGGTCTTTTGCACTTACGGTGAGTGGGCCAACCTATTTCCCTTGGGGAAATGAAGCTGAGTTTGATTTTTTTGCCTCTCTTTCAGGAATGCCTGCCCAGTATGCCAAGTTGCCAGGAATTTACATCAGCAAGTATTTACCATGC
Organism: Dasyprocta punctata; assembly: GCA_004363535.1. Classification (NCBI taxonomy): domain Eukaryota; kingdom Metazoa; phylum Chordata; class Mammalia; order Rodentia; family Dasyproctidae; genus Dasyprocta; species Dasyprocta punctata. The sequence continues at coordinate 36,503 of RJWM01018946.1, forward strand.
CAGTGAGTTCACGCAGTGGCGAAGAGTCATAGTCCCTCTTCCTCAGAAGACCTGGTGAGAGTTGATGTCTTTAGATACAGTTTTCACTTTAACCTTTACCATCTCTATTAGAATGACAACTTGCATGTGAAGATCCGTTCAGAACAATGACAAGGTAGTTTTTCTTTTTCTTTTTCTTTTTTTTTTTTCACAGCCCAAAGGCCCATATTTTTCTTTCACACTAAGGATATTTGAAAAATAGAGCTAATGAAAAATATGAAAATTAGATTTCCAAAGTTCTAGTTTCTCCTGACCATCCTTCTTCACCCAACTTTTCTTTTCATAGGAGAACTTAATGGGCTCCCGCCGTTGGGTTTGAATGCAACAGAATCTAGAAATTCAAGTATTCTGAATTGCCAATTTATCTCCTTGCTACAAGGTCGTACTTTTTATATCAAAAGCTTAGCATGCAGTCTTTTTCTCTACTGATATCTTTTCAGTGACAGTAATAATCATTGGCCCAGAAGTAGAGGCCTCAATAAACACTTGATAATGTGAAAGAAAGGGGGAAAAAGCATAATCGTTTTTTCCCAGATGTTACATTGTTTCTGGTTAAGTTGATCAATCAAAACAATCCAATATTGGAAGGTAGAATTCAAGAATTGAGTACAATGGAAAGAATTTAAAGCCCAGAGTCAGGATTAACTTGCTCAAAGAAAAAGTTCTAAACTGGAAATTAGAAGGCCTGAATTCTCAGGATACTCACCACTTTTTAATAAACCACATGATCTTTACCTTTTCAAGGCCAATTCTTTATGAACATAATGAAATGTTTTAATTAGATAATCTTAAAGGTCTCCCACAGCCCTGGAATTCTAAGATTCTATAATGTGTACAGAAGAAAACACATAAAAGAGACAAGTATTACATTTTTCTGTGATATCTGCACTTCAGTTCTGCTCTTCTGAAGAGAAAATTACTGAATAAACTCTTCTCAGATTATTTTATGTGAGTTTGGTTCTACAGAAAAACAATTCACTAGGTAACAACCTAGAATAATTCTTACACCTTTGGTTGAAGACTAAATTACTTTGCTATGGGAGAATGGTTTCCTGGTTATTTTAAAGGATGTGTCATTATATCAGAATAAAATACTTGAAATTTGATTTCCACAGTATTTTTTATATCCAACTATATGCCATTTCCTAGGTATCCTTTCAATGCTTTGTATAACGTTTTAACTTTCTACAACATTCTGCTTGTTTATGTATACTGCCGAGAGTATAATCAAGACTTTAATTTCAGTAATCTTTCAAGTGTATGCAGCAATAAAAGCTTATACAAAATGACACATCAAACAAATAAAATACTGATCATACTAGGTGCAAAGTTACTGAGGGGTTTTTCAATATTTTGCAATTAAGTACATTTCTCTCATTCTTAAAAAAGACGATTGAAAAGTTGAGCCTGGTAGTACACACTATAGTCCCACCTACTCAAGAGAATGAAGCAGGAAGTCACTTGAACCCATGAACCCTTGAGCCCAGGAGTTGGAGACCATCCTGGGGCAATATACAGTGGTGAGACCCTGTCAATCAATCAGTCAGTCAGCCAAAAGAACAAAATAGGCTAAAAAATAAAAATCGCTGATTGTTATTCATCAATGTGTGATAAAATCTCAAAATTATGGTAAAGTAATATTGATGTGTGTTTTAGAGATGTCTTTTCATCCATAGAAACCTTATGAACTATTTTCTTGGGTGTTGTAGTTTAATGAGTATCCAAAAAACTATTTTCCTTATCACAAAACTGTGTGCAAGTTATTTTACTCCCAAGTTGTATGTTACACTATTATTGCTTAGCTCAAAACATGATGCTACCAAGTTGAAAGTTTTTGTATGGTGAGAAAAAGTTAATTTTCATCAATGCTAATTACTTAAAGAGAAATACATTGACCCTTAAACTCTGTAGATCGAACATAGTGCCTGCCATCTGGTAGTCATGCTCACTGAATGCTGGGGACAGCTTTAATTCAGTGTGCCTCAATGAGCTAAATCAATCAATCTCATTTTGCAAAGAGAAAAAAATCTACTCATTCTTTTGAATATTTGCTTTTAATTCCATGTAATAATGTAATTTTGTTTCTCCCAATTTCCTTCAAAACCTTAGAAAAAGGAAGTGAGAATATTTTTTAAAATACAGCCCAGGACTGGGAGTTTGGCTCAGTGGCTTACGTGCCTGTCTGGCAGGCGCGTGAGTTTGATTTCTGGTGCTGCAAAAAATAAATAAATAAATAAATAAAAATACAGCCCACCAGGATAATTACTTTAACATTTCTACTGTCTAATACTTAAACTAAACATTATTGCTACAATTTTAAAAATAGCATTCAATTAGTAGTTACTCTCTGCAACCAGTTTTGGAATCTCTAATGTTTGGTTCTACTAGGTTTACTCTCCTTGGCATTGTCAGTCACTTTATTACTGTATGTTCATTTCAGACTTTCAGAAGTTGCATTCCATTGATGGGAAAAAGTGCACTTTAGTTTAAGGAGTATTACTTCTTTGACCAAATCTTTGTTTTGCTGTTCTGATTCAAACATGTGCAAATATAATCTGAAAGCATAAATGCTAGTGTGGTCCTTGCATTATCAAAGATCTGTTACCTTTGGAAACTGTGTTAGATGGAATGACTTGGAGTGGAAATTTCGAATGTATACACCTGTTCAGAGTATATGAACTGCATGTTTGTTCCCCAATGAAAATTAATTTTGTTTTTATGAGAGACATTTACATAAGAACAGGGCCTAATGAGACCCGAACAGCTGTCATTTGCTGACTTCATAAGCAAATCAACACCTAATGACTGAATGAGTTTCAGAATAATTGGGTAAATGTAATTACAGGAACTCTAAAAGTGGAAAACACAATTTACTCAGCCTTCATTTACCTTGATTCCTCAGATTACCTATCAGGAGATGCCTCGTTGCCATTTTATTTCAGCCTTGAAGTTTATGTAGGGGAGAAATCAAATAAAGACTCAAATTTTTTGCTTTGGGAATCCATAGAGTTTGGGTTTTAAATCCAAATCAACATCACTTCACGACGCACATAGCAGTTCTTTCTGGTTCGGTCCAAAATGTACAAGATCTTCTTAGATTACTTAGTTGAGAAACAGAAAGAATCGGCAAATTAAATATCTATATTGAGGGTGATATTAGCAACGATGCAGCTGCGAATCAGCGAGATCACACCTTGTCTTCCCACGTGTGGCCACCTGGAGATTGCTCGCACAACTAATTTTTTTTCTCACCAAAAATTAAGACAATATTCAACCTGTTTCCCCTCCTTTTGCTCTTTAATTAACATCAGCCCACTGAGTGGCAGGTTGTGTGTAAATGAAATAGTCCACTTTTAGCTTTTTATCTTAAGAAAATACCTTTTTGCAAGAGATCATAAAAATGCATGTAAGGGTTCATTTACTTTGGA
>RJWM01018947.1:0-39993 GCA_004363535.1 Dasyprocta punctata
CAACTATACACACAGTTCGTTTTGGGCCAAAATTTTATATTTTCAACATTTTCTGCTCTACTCTTTTGTGCACCAATTTCCACTATAAATCTGTCTAAAATCAACCAGCAGTATTTATGATGCAGCTTGCATGTTGGAATGCTTTGAAATTTCATCTTCCAGATGAATTAGCCTCCTGCCCGTAATCTCAGTCTCCTACAAGGCCTCAGGACCTGAGCAAATTGCAGACATATTTTCTGCCAGAATGTCACACATGGGACCTCTGTTCCAAAAGCCAATTGAGTTCTTGTTGAGAACTATAACATTTACTGGCTCATTTCTATCAGCATTATTATCTTTGGAACTCTTGCTCCAACATCCTAAATCTTCTTCAAATCTTTCCAAACACCTGCTGCAAACGAGTTCCCAATGCTTCTAAATGATACAGTCATGTATAGTCCTAACAATGCCTCCACTTCTGCAGTCGTAATTGACTGCATTCAACAGTTTTCCACTGGAATATATAATCCAATACCCACAAATCAAACAGAAGTATAATGTGACTTAGGGTTTGTTAGTTTGTTAGTCCAGGGAGGAACTCCAAGGTTTTCTTTGGATTTTAGCTCTGCGGGTGAGCACCATGGCAGAAGGGCATAGTGGGGCAGTGATGATTAGTTCACAGCCTCTGGGAAGCAAAGCAGAGGAACAGTGCCAGAGAGGAGGGGGCCAAGCTCGTGCTTCCTCGGCACACACAGACATACCCGGAAGTGTGCTTCACTGATTTTCAAGGTGACTTGCAAAGCCAGTTCAGCTGACATTCCACCCTGAGTGCTGCAGTTCCAGCCTGGAACCCCGTCTGAATTCCCTACTGATACCCACCCCGACCTCACATGGTGGCTCCTCTGAACAATAAACCCCCGGAGGAACCCCTCATTACGTCCCTAGGTCCATCTTGCTGAGCAGTGCCCACACTGGTAATGGAAATGCGCATGTGAGGCCTTGTGTGCTGCTTCGGGGCTCCGAGGTATCTGGTGGTTTCCCTGAAGGTCGTAGGTGTACAGGGCGTTTTCTCAGACTTGGAAGAGGCTGGACTTGTGTCTTTTTCCTGCAACAGATTTTACTTTGTCCACTATATTAGTGAAATAGGATTGAATAGTTTCTCTTTACCTCCCACGCGTAAGGCAGCATAGATTGTGTTTGAGTAACATAAGATTCTGTGCTCTTTGGAATATTTTATGAAATTTTCTCACTCACTCTTACTCCAAGCTCCTCCACTAGTGATACACATATAGCATATGACACAGATGCGGTCGAATTCTCTGCCTGAAGGTCATATTTTGAAGACTCTATGTGGCCTTGGAGGTTGCTGGAGCAACAGGAAAAGCAGTCAGAATTCTTGTCAGGACCCTGAGCTATGAGGCCATGCTAGGGTGTCCCAGATTCCCTTTTCAGCCACCTGAGGTGAATGCTTAAATAAATCAATAGAAAGTACAAGAAAGGATGAGAATGGTAACTTCACTGATCTCTTGTTTTATTTTATGAAAACAAAGTAAAACAGAATTTCAAGACAAAAATCACATGAGAATAACAACAGTTAATACATTGTGCATTGTTTTCATTAAAGTACATAACAAGAGTTCAAGATTTGGGGATAAAAAATTTTCCAAACACTATTAGCACAAACCTTCCTTTTCAATAAACTGAGAGAAACTAGTTGCTTAAGTATCTTACATGTTACTTTTCTCCTTTTCCCACCCTTCCTTTCCCCTTTCCTCATTCCTAGGGGTTTTTTTTATTGTTTTGAAAAATTTCTTCCCATTTTACAATATCTTTTTATACATTTTGGACCTTCTTTACTCTTGAAATGACTCACACCATGGAGAAAACACAATGTTTGCACATGTGATTCTAATTTATTTCACTTATGAATATGGTCTGTAGTTACATTGATTTACCTGTACAAGTCTAAAGTTTATAGTTTATGACTAGTATTCCGTTGTATAAAAAGACCATATGTGTTTTATGACTTCCTCGGTTGTGGGCTTTTGGACTGTTTCCAAGATTTGGTTATTACAAATCGTGGTGATACATACATGGACGCACATATACTGCTGTGTTTTGATGCTTTTCATTCTTCCACGAAGATACCCAGAAGTGAAATAGCTGAGTCGAATGGGACCTCCAATCCTAGTTTTTCAAGAAATCTCTGTTCAGAGTTCCACAGTGTTTACACCAGTCCACACTCCCACCAATAGTAGAGAAGGATTCCTTTCCCCCCATAGCCCCAACAGCATTTGTTACTTATGAAATTCTTTATAATAGCCACTCTTTCTGGAGTGAGATGCAGTCTTGGTGTTGTTTTGCCTCACGTGTCTAGTGTGACCAGTGGTGTTGCACATTTTTTCATATGTTTATTTGCCATTTGTAGTTCTTCTATTGACAGGTGTGTATTCATCACAGATTTCCATTTTTGGATTGAGTCCTTGAATTTGGGGGTTCTGATTCTTTTCATTTCTTTGTATGTTCTAGTTACAAGTCCTTTCTCTGAGGGACAACTGGCTAAAATTTTTTTTTTCCCATTCTTTTGGTTGTCTTTTCACTCTGTTGGTGACTTCTTTTGATGTGTTAAAGTTTTTTAATAAAGAACATATCCAAGTTGTTGATTCTTTGAAGTATGTGGTCTGGGTTTTGTTCATGATCTCCCTGCCTATACCTATAACTTCAAGATTTCTACCTACTTTCTCTTCCAGTAGATTTAGTGTTTCTGTTTCAGTATTTAGACCTTTAATCCATTTTGACATTAGTTTAGTGCATGGTGATAGACATGGGTCTGGTTTCAGTGTTCTGCATGTGAAAAAGCCAATTTTTCTGGCACCATTCATTAAAGAGGCTATCTCTCTTCCAGTGAACATTTTTGGCCCCTTTGTCAAAGATAAGGTGACTGAGTGTGTTTGTAGTTGTGTCTGCATCTTCTAATCTGTTCCACTGACACTCAAATGCATTTTGTTTTTGCCTGTAGTATGCTGATTTTTTCACAGTACCTTTGGAGTATAATTTCAAGTTAGTGATTGTGATGCCTCCTGCCTTGCCTTTGTTGCCCAGAATTGCTTCTGCTATTCTAAGTCTCTTCTGTTTCCAAATGAATTTTAGGAATATTTTCTCTAGCTCTTTGAGATATTTTAATGGTATTTAGATTGGAATTGCATTATATCTGTGTAACAATATTGGAAGAATGACAGAGTTCTTCCTGTAAATGAGCAAGAAGTATCTTTCCATTTTCTGATGTCCTGTTAATTGTTCTTTATCAGAGTACTATAACTTCCAATGTACAGATCTTTTACATTCTTTGTTAGATTGATTCCTAACTATTTCATTTTCTGGATGCTATAGTGAAAGGTGTAGTTTCCATAATTTCTGTCTCACCAAATCTGTTTTTTGTGTACAGAAATGCTATTAATTTTTGAGTGTTGACTTGGTATCCAGCTACACTACTGACCTTGGTTAGTAAATCTACAAATATTTTGGTGGAGTTTTTGGGATATTCTATGTAAAGTATCATGTTACCCACAAATAATGATAATTTAACTTCTTTCTTTCCTATCCTTATTCCTTTTATTTCTTTCTCTTGTCTAATTGCTCTGGCTAATTTTTCCAGAATGATATTATACAGGAGTGGTGATAGTGGACATCTTTATCGTGTTCCTTAGTTTAGAGTAAGCTTTCAGTATTTAACTATTTAGTATAAATGTAGCTGTTAGTTTGTCATAGATGGCTTTTATCAGATTGAGATAAAGACTATGTATACCAATTTTCTGTGGGATTTTTACACAAATATTTTCTCTTTTTTTATCAAGTACATTTTCTGTAATTATTGAGATGATCATGTGATTTTTGTCTCTGTGTTTATAAATATGGTGTATTTCATTTATTGATTTGCATGTGTTGAACCATTCCTGCATTCCTGGAATGAATCCTACTTGGTCATGATGCATAATCTTATTGATGATATGCTGCATTCTTTTTGCCAATATCTTATTGAGGATTCTTGTAGCTATGTTCATTTGGAGATTGACCTGCAGTTTTCTCTCTTGGTTGGGTCCTTGTCTTGGTTTGGTATTAGGGTAATACTTCCTTCCAGGAATGAACTTGGAAGTATTGTTTCCCTTTCAATTTCAATAAAGAGTGTCAACATTAGCAGCATTTGTTTTTCTCTAATTTTTTTCCGGATTTCAACTATGAATCCCTCTGGACTTAGACTTTTCTGTGCTGGGAAATTTTTAGTTGCACTTTCAATTTCACTGATGGATATCAGGTTATTCAGAATTTTTATGTCTTCTTGATTCAGTTTTGCTAATTCATATGTTAGTAGGAATCTGTCCATTTCTTCTGTGCTTTCCATATTACTAGAATAGAGGTTCTCAAAGTACATATTGGTGATTCTCTGGATTTCTGCATGATCCTTTGTAGTTTCCCCAATTTCATTCCTAATTGCTTGAATTTTAGTCTTTGATTTCCTCTTTTTGATGAGGTTGACCAAGTGCTTATCAATTTTATTGAATTTTTCAAAGAGCCAACCCTTTGATTCATTGATTCTTTGTAATGTTTTCTTAGTCTCCATTTCATTAATTTCTACTGTTTTTAAAAATAATTTTCTCCCTTGTGTGAGCCTTAGATTTCACTTGCTCTTTTTCTTGTAGAAGGTTGAGATTCAATATCAGCTGGTTTATTTGAGTTCACTGTGTTCTCCTCATGTGAGAATTCACGGCTGTACTTTCCCTCATAGACTTCTTTCATCATGTCCCAGAAGTTGCAGTTTGTTTTGTCAGAGTTATTGTTTAATTTTAGATACTGTCTAATATTTTCTTTAATTTCCTCTGTGATCCACTAGTTGTTCAAGAGGTTGTTGTTTAATTTTTATGTGTTTATGTAGAGGTTGGCCAGGTGTTTATCAATTTTATTGAATTTTTCAAAGAAGTAACTGTTTGATTCTTTGATAGTTTGTAATGTTTTCTTAGTCTCCATTGCATTAATTTCTACTGCTTTTTTTTCTTTTTTTTATAATTTCCTCCCTTGTGTGAGCCTTAGATTTCACTTGCTCTTCTTTTTAGTGGAAGTTTGAGATTCAGTATTAGGTTGTTTATTTGAGCTCATCGTGTTTTCTTCATGTGAGAATTCATCACTACACGTTTCACTTACAGATTTCTTTCATCATGTTCCAGAAGTTCCAGTATGTTTTGATATCGGTTAACCGTAGATACTGTTTAACTTCTTCTTTCATTTCCTCTGTGATCCACTAGTTGTTCACAAGGATATTGTTTAATTTTTATGTGTTTATGTAGCTTTTATGATTTGTTCTGCTGTTGATTCCCAATTTCATTGCACTATGATCAGATGATGTACATGGGGTTATTTCAATTCCTCTTTGTTTACTTAAGCATGTTTTATGGGCTTACATGTGGTCTATGTGTATTGGGAATTTTTGAGGTGGGACACTCTGTAGACATCTACTAAGTCCATTTGTTCACAGGTTTGGTTTAATTCTGATCTATCCATGTTGGAATTTTGTCTACTTAATCTGTTTTTGAGAGTGGGGTGTTAAGGTCACCCATTACAATTGTGGTAGTGCTTATTTGTGTTTTCATGTGCGCTACTGTTGTTTTATGCAGTTGGGTGCATTGGTGCTCTCTCTGTATATATGTATATATATGTATATATGTATTAATAGATATTTAAATATGATTGTTATGTCTTCTCACTGGATTTTCCTTTAACCAGTAGGTAGTGACATTTTTTTTTTTCCTCTTTGGGTCAGTTTTGCCTTGAAGTTCACATTTTCTGCAAATAGAATAACTACCCCTGCTTTTTCTGTGTTCCTGTGGCATACAGTATTGTTTTTTTGGCTGGGGGCACCGGGGATTGAACTCACAACTTCACACCTGCCAGACAGGCACTTAAGCCATTGAGCCAAACTCCTGGCCTTAGTTTTCTTTTTCTTTTCTTTTCTTTTCTTTTTCTTTTTTTTTTTTTTGTCCTTTGACTTTGAGTTGAATTTCTTTTTCAGTTAAATAGGTTTCTTGAAAGCAGCGTAGCATTGAATGTGGTTTTTTAGAGATTCTTTTCCATCTTTCTCATTAGATCTGTCCCTAGAATTACCATGTGTCATATCCTAAACTAACTTGTCATAGCTGGCAATGGATTAGGTGCTCCTGGTGTCCCTTTATCCCAGGGGTGGACAGGGCTGTCCCCTCTCATGGGATTCTGTGATGTCTGCTGGGAGCTCCAGTTCACCCTGTTCACTCACAACGTCTCTTCCTCAAATGCGACAGAGTTAGATCCTGAACTGTCACATCCCTGTCCTTCCATCTCTATGTCTGTCTACAGTGTTATCCTATCCCTTCTTCTACTATGGCCAAGTTGTCCATATCTGTTGTGTCGGAGGGTAAATTCAACACTAAAGCTGTTTACTGCTACACTCTTCTTTTATTCTAAAGTTCTAAAATCCATGATGTCACATTTATCTATTAGAAGGTCATTATGAATATTCATATATTATCTTACCATAGGGTTATATGATTTCAATTAATTCCTAAAAGGTAAACTGTCATACAACCTGGGTAGAGGTCTGCTTTAACTCTGTAGGTTTCAATTTTAGACGTAAAAGTGTAAGTTCATAAAGCTATGTAGAGCTGGATAAAAATAATTAACTTCATAAAAACAACTTTTCTATCATCAAGGAGTGACATGAGCAGTAGGTGCAAACATGAGCAAAGCATGGAGCTTTCATTCTAGTTACAGGAAGATTTGCTGTGGGACTCTTGTAACTAAAATGTGTACATGAGGGATTGCTTTTATTCTGTGCATAAAAACGAAGTAAAACAACAGCTGGATAAAGATCAACATTGGGAATGTGGTACAATTGAAATTATGGAAATGAGGAGAGAGCTCAGTGACAAAGTGAAATTTGAGGAGAGACCACAGCACCAGAGAGGGGTCTGGATGCACGTGGGTGAAGGACAGATGCTGGAAGGGGGACGATGTTATAGCCCAGTTCCCAGGTTGGGAATAGGGCTCATTCCATGGGGGACACAAAACCATGTCAGTGGTCGTCACAGGACCCTGGAGCAGGCAGCCTGAGTTTCCCAGTCTGAATCCTGCTCTGAGACCTTCATCCTGTACCCAGAGTGGAAATGCTGGTCTGTGTCTGTGCTGGACCACAGATTTCTTCTGTCCTCCCTGGCTCCCAGTGGAGGGTCACAGATATGGGTGGGGACTGGGCCTCGTACTGTCCTCAGACAGACAGACAGACAGACTCTCTGATGTTGAGGCCTGCCTCAGAGTCTCTGAAAAGGGGACACGGGAAGAGAAGAGCCTGGCTCACTGAGGTTTTGGTTTTATTGTTGGTGTTTGTGCTCACTGCTGTGTCTGAGCCCAATACAGCAGTGTTCTACTCCACAAAGGTAAGTAATCCCTCCTAAGTCAGTCTACCTTTCCCTGAGCACAGTAGGCCCTCTGCCATTCTGTGACCTCTTGCCACACTGCCCGTGGTCAGATCAGTAAGAGCTGACACGTGTCACCTGACGTTCTTTTTCTGGCCACCTGCTATGGAGCCACACAGGGGAGGTTGCTGATTCAGAGCCAGCATGAGGCTCCTCCCCCCACACTGGGCTCCTTTCCAGGCTGTGATGTGATCTCCCGAGAGGAATCTGAAAGACATGCAGGTTTCCAAATGTGAGGAGTCCCTGGGGAGGCCAAAGCGAGTCACATTCCACCCCTCAGAAGAGCAGGACTGGCCCTTCAGAGATGGGGGTTCACTACTAACATGCCCTGTTTGGAGAGAAGAGGAAAATTCCCTGAGGTTTGGCGCCCTCAGAGCCCTAATGTCAGTGGGCAAAGCCTTGGCCATAGGGCAACAGGCAGGGCTGTGACCGCCCCGTCCGGGCTCTGCAGCTGGGTGGAGCAGACGGTGCTGAGCCCCAGTTCCCGGCCTGCAGACTCCAAGCCACTGAAGTCCTGAGTGTGAGAGCCTCCCCATCCTGGGCATCAGCTGAAGCTTAGGTATCCGGGATCATAGATTTTAATAAGTTTTTCTTGCCAGGAAGTTATTTGAAACTGTATTTTACAACTGGTATTAGTTAAGCCAAACCAAGAGGGCGCATGCTGTGAAGTGTCGTTGAGGAATTGTGCACCCGTGTTTTATGTGTAAAAACCCCAGCCTTAACAGACTTGAGTGGAAGCTACTGCAGATGAACAGAGCTCTGTGAGGTGCTCTGCTGCTCTTCCCACTCATCGCGGTCTTTGCTAAAAACATTTCTAGTGGAACTTTAAGTTGTCTCCACACAGGGGACACACCTGGGAGTTAAACAGACAATGTGTGGCTTTGCTCTGCTCAGGAACGCATCACCATATTGGAAGAACATGGTTTTTTTTTAAAGACATTAATGCATCACATTTTGTCAATGTTTCCTGCGCATTGATTATTTTGCCTGTGTGGTGGAAATGGCCTTTGAGAGTGCACCACATGAAGGAAGAGGCAGCAGAAAGGCCACAGGGCTCCAGCGATGTGCTGCCGTGCTTTAGTTCTATTTCTCCATTGGCTCCTGAATTCTGGGGTCATTCTTAAAACTCATAGTATTTGGTGCCAAGACAGCACAGAAGAGCCTCATTTAAGATTCTGGTAGTTGCGTATCAGAGTGCTCATGAGACGCCGTAGGAAAATTCAAATAACCAACACGGAGCAGGTCCACAGGGATTTATTTAAGAGAAAAATTAAAAGGAAGACATAGGTCAGAGAAAGCAGCAGTTCTCTTCTAGGCCTCAAAGCACAGCATAATTTTTTTTTCTTTCTGGATGCTTAGCAACAGAAGCTAAAGATTCGACCTCTGAAAACGCAGGATCCTAGGAGACGTTCACCAGCAAGACAGGCGTTAATTCTGCAAAAGCAAGACCGGCGTGCACCTGGGGAAAGAGAGAGAGCAGAGGGATCAAGCCCTGGGGACAACCCTGATGGAAACCTCGTCCTGAGAAGCTGCCTGATGCCTGCGTGGCTTCCCTGCTTACTGCATTATGGAGAGCAGAATGAAGAGCCACAGTCCCTGGGAGAAACACATGAGACGCTACCTGGGGGATGAGGCACGGGGGAGAGACCCGTCTCATGTGTCCACACTTGTTTCTGCTCCTCCCCTACCTCACGCTTCTGTGAATGTGTCCTCACACACATTGTCAGTGTTTATAGCTCCTCCCCATAGACAGAAGGAGATAGTCTCCCTGTATCTCAGGCTACATGTAGATCCCGATGGAGCTAGCTCACAGGTCTCTTCATGTGTTGAAACTAGTAATCATCAAAAGAATGTCTTGGAATCATATTCTTCTTGAAGAACATTTCGTAGACTCATTGAGCTCTCAGTGAGAAAATCCAGGCAAAGGCAGTTCAATTGCCAGTGAAATCTGAACCCAATTCTGGACCGCATCTCTTAACCTCCCACATGAATCTGGGGTCTCTGCTGTTGACTTCACTCACCTGCATCTTGGAGACTGGTGCTTTCCTCCTCTGCAAAGGAGATGACTGCGACTTGGTCATCTCCCTTACCCTGCATCTCAGCATGAACCTGGTCAGCTCCTCCCGGGAGAAGCTCAGCCTGGGCCAGCAGGGCCAGCAGGAGACTGGTAGCGAGGAGGGCGAGGGTCCTCATGGCTGGGAATCACCTGCAGGATGGGAGAGGAGGATGGAAGAGGAGGAGTCAGCACACATTTACTGTCCTGTGGAGAGAAGGCTCAGAGTCAGAGGGCACAGTCAGGGGGAGTTTTGGGGTTCAAAGTTGAGTGCATTCCTTTAGCAGCAAGTATGGAATCTCCACAACATTATTGGACCATGGGCAAGAAGAATTCGATCCTACCCTAAGCAGAGAGTTGGTCTAGCACATTGCATCATTTATCTCTTCCATCTTTTCCCAGATGTGAATGACAGTGTAACTCTGTGTGTATCTACAGTGTCCAGGCTGATGATTATGTGCACCTGTGCAAGTGGAGCTGGATCTGAGTCCACATGCTTTGTTGACCTAGATATAACCTAGGAAACCATGATAAATTCCTAAAGAAAGATCAAAAGGTGAAGTGCTGGACATAGATCTCAGTAGTGACTTCTTGCACAGGACATCAGTGTCCCAAAACACTAAAGAAAAATCAGACAAATGGGATCACGTCCGATTAGAAAACTTGTGCATCACAGAGCACACAATTGGCTGAGAAAGAAGGAAAATGAAGAAATAGTAGAAGATTTGCAGATGTTCTCCAGAATATGTAAGAAACTAAAATAATGCAATGGAAAATAACAAACACGTTGATTAAAAGACGTGAATAGACATTGCTAAAATTACAAAACTTTAAGAAGCCAGTGTGATTTCCACTGAGTTGGAAGCATAGGATAGCTGTGCTTTGATCAGAAGCTTCACATTTCTAATGATCTTAGCAGGGGGCAACTCTCCTCAGTGACCACAAGTGTCCCTCCCAGAAGAGTCCAGCACCTGGGCTCCATGGAGCAGCCTCCCTTTAGGGGTCAGGCAGCAGCCGGCTTCCAGGGCAGAAGCACAGTGGGAATGCACAAGCTGTTTGCAGTACTTACTGTTGTGGACTGAAGCCAAGCTGGTGGAGGTGGTTCCACAATAGTCTTCTGTACCTGGTCTCAGGAAGAGATAGGAACCACACAATGGCAGGAAAGACATATTTAAGGGACACCTGCAGGGGTGTCATAATTTAGGACGGTTTTCCTGGGCTTATTTTCCATTGCGTAGTTCAACCCACAGTTGTGTAAGGGTGCTTGAGTAATTTCATGTGGAACTGGACAATAAGATGCCACCCCAGGAGGACTTCCTGTCCTCGGGAGTTGTCTGTGCTAGTGTCTTCCTCACTTTCAATGCAGCGGACCCTTTGATGCTGCAGACTCTTGCAAAGGCTGAGTAAATTGTGCTGTGAGAAATGAAAGTTCAGCAGGAGATATATCCTACGTGTCACAGTCCACACTTTCTTAGGTGACTCAGATACAAATTCCAATGGACATACAGGGTTGGGATCAGATCCAGGTCTCAATCTGCAGCCTCACTACTTGGGTCCAACCATGAGAGCACACAGTAACCACTGAGCAGAGTAGGAATTCCAGTGCCCAGGTGAGAGTCTACACTATGCCACCTGTGCTGGGGAGCTGTGCAGGTGTTGCCGAAGATGCCCTGGGAGAATGATAGGTAGGCAGCATGTGGCTTCTTGGAGGGAACACAGATTTCCAGGGTTGGCCAGTAGATAGGTCAGGGCTATGGCACTGCCTGGCACAATGTAGACTAAGCAGACCTAAGAATGGTGCCCGAGAAGGAATATCTCCTGGATGTCCCTCTCTCAGGTTGCTCAGGATGTAGAAACCACGACGTTAACCTGTCTCACCTGGGGATGTGTGCCCTAAGACTCTACCCAAACCAACCACAGTCAGGCCTATGAGCTATGGTCTGTCCAGCATGACCAGCATGAACACTGTATGCTTGGGATTTTATGGATCTATTTCACATGGATCCTTCCAGTTTATTGGATCTGAAGTTCTAATGCACCTGCACATAGTCAACAAAACACGTTGCTTTCTTCCCCAGCATCATACTCCTTCTGGTTAGTTAAGTGGCACCAATTCTGAGGAGAGGCAAAGTAGATATTGCTGCTCTGAGGATATATGTACCTATGCGGAAGTTGCTGAACTGATACTGGTGTGCTGGCCTGCAGATCAACATAGCTATGAGGGTGGTCATGACTTCAGATCTCTCTGCAAGTCAGAGAATCACTGTATCTCTGTAAAAGGTGAATGTGTTTGAAAGACTGACAGCAGCTAAGTGAGAGATGGAGCGTCTCCTCTTAGATTGAAGAAGGGACAAGGGCCTCAACTCCTGTGCCAGGTGGCAGTAGTGTTGAAACTGGTAAGGAGGATGGTTTCCCTGGAGCCATGACTGCTGGTAGTGCAGCCAGCTGAGCAGTTTAATGGTTTGATGAATGTGGCACAGGTCTGAACATTTGAGGGCCATTTTGGGGTGCTGGGTGTCAAGGGATGGATTTGGGTTGTAAGACCTGAGGGGTTGCTGCAGGTGCCCAGTAAACGTGGACCATGAAGAAAGAACCGTTGGTGGGTGCAGATGGGGAGGCCCCATGGTTGTGACAACAGATGTCACAAAAGGGCAGCTTCTTTGCACACAGAGCACACTCTAGTCCATTTGCTACCTCTGAGGAGGTGGAGGAGAATGGAAATATTGGGAAATTTGAGAAGTCATGGGTTTTGTGACACATGGTTCTCCAAAGTCCGATTTTTTGCAAAACTTATAAGGGTGTTTCACAATCTGACCTGGGCATGGTGATTTGCTTGCATTAGGGAGAGAAACTGATCGGGGTTCCCTTAGTGTAAATGTTGGTCTCACCAAAATGTTACTAAAGGGCATCATGTGCAAGGTACTTAGAAATGAATGAACTCAGGCAAGTGACCTGGATTGTACACTCTTGCCAAAATCCTATCCAGAGGGTAAGGATCACCATATCCCCTGCAGCCTTAAAGAGAAGCTCCTTTGCTTGTGACTTCATGGTCAAGTTTGATCCGTTGGTGTCTCCAGTTCCGGTGAGGCTGCTGTGGTCTGAGGCAGCACCACTGCCATGGAGCAGCTCCTGGGTTGCTGTGCTGTGTGAGGTGGGGAGGTTTGAACAAGAAGCTGTGTCTGTGGGTTCTGGTGGTTACCCTCAACCTGTGAGGCCCTTGCAGAGCATCCCCGCAAGACCCTGTGCTGCTGTTAGCATCGTATGGGCCCCTGATCTCCTGTGGGTCCCAGGGGAGTGCTTGGTGAAAGTTAGAGTGGGGTTTCCCTCAGCAGTGGAGGATGTTTCCTTCCTCGTTCACTTTCATGTCAAGGCACATGCACGTCCTTGTTCCTAGGAGAACTTTGCCTGGATTCTGGGCCTGTGAGGCTGCCACTCTCAGGAGACAGTCTGTGTTTGGGTGTGTACCATTACTGCCACACCTCCACGCAAAAGCCAGGTGTGCTCTCCAAATGCCCTGAGCTGCTCTCAGTCAAGGTATAACTCTACCCAGCTGCCATGTTCCATTTGTCAAATACTTCATACCCATACTCATCCCCTTAAGACATACTTCTTCTCCAAGAAAAGGGAATAGCAAGCATATACTTTGCCTGGTTATATCCTGAATTCATCTAGAAAGCTCAGCGACACCTTTCTCAAAGTCTCAACAGCTCCAGAAGTTTTCAAAAGTCCAAGTCAAAAGCAATGCTGAAACTCAAGGCAAACTCTTAGCCATAAACTGTAATAGAAAGAAATTACAGAATCCCGAGGTACAATGTGTCAGGGTAAATATTCCTATTAAACATGGAAGGACTAAAGGATCATCAAAGAACTTCACCAAAATAAGCCTGAAATCTAGCAGGGCAAACAGTGAGTTCTGCAGCTCCACATCTGGCATCCAGAGCATACCTCTGTGAGATGCAAGTTCCTGAGGGGTTGGGTGGCCCCACACTTTACAGTCTGGCTGGTTGGAACCCACAAAGCCTTCCTCTGGGGCTGGCCTGAAGATTTCTTCAGCAGAAATTCCCCATTCCGGGGATCTATGACTTCCTGGTGTCTGCACTGCACCTTTGACTTCATTCCCACAACTTCAGGCACTTGCCTGTCAGGATCCATTGTCTGTCCTCCAGGACTTCCTTCAGTATCTGATGGGAAGCTTCCCTATCCCACAACTCTTATATTCTGGCAGCTGCTAAAAACAACATCCCAGGGACAATGCTGCCACCTACATGAGCGTAGGAAGCAGTCAGGTTTCAATGCCCCATAGTAGCAGCAACTTCTGAGTGTCTAGATTGTTGAGGAAAAAACAAATGAATCCTGCTACCAGCTCCCCTGGAGAACCTGTCCGACATGGCATCACAGAGACTACTCAAGTGAAAGAGTGAGTATGGTTCTTTACACTTCAGCTTGTGATAGGTGGGGACTTGCTGATATCTGAGAGTCCTTCAACAGATTTTTCTCCTCGTAGATACTACTTGGTTTCTCTTAATGCCATTAATTTGTGCAGCAATCACACATTTCCATTGGCCCCCAATGTACACACAGTTCCTTTTGAGCCAAAATTTAAAATTTTCAACATTTTCTGCTCTACTCTTTTGTGTCCCGATTTCCACTATAAACCTGTCTAAAATCAACCAGCAGTATTTATGTTACAGCTTGCATGTTGGAATGCTTTGAAATTTCATCTTCCAGATGAATTAGTCTCCTACCCCTAATCTCAGTCTCTTACAAAGCCTCAGGAACTGAGCAAAGCGTAGACATATTTTCTGGCAGAATATATCACATGTGACCTCTGTTCCAAATGCCAATTCAGTTCTTGGTGAAAACTATAACCTCTTGGTCCTGCCCTTTACTGGCTCATTTCTATCAGCATTATCTTTGGAACTCTTGCTCCAACCTCTGAAGTCTTCCTCAAATCTTTCCAAACACCTGCTGCAAATGAGTTCCCATTGCTTCTAGACGACATGGTCATGTATAGTCCTAACAATGGCTCCACTTCTGCAGTCCTAATTGGCTATATTCAACAGTTTTCCACTGGAATATACAACTCAATACCCACAAATCAAAGAAGAGAAGTTTAATTTGACTTAGGGTTTGTTAGTTTATTAGTCCAGGGAGGATCTCCAAGGTTTTCTTTGGATTTTAGCTCTGGGAGGGGAGCACCGTGGGAGCCGTGGGGCAATGATGATTAGTTCACAGCCTGTGAAAAGCAAAGCAGAGGGACAGTGCCAGAGACTAAGGGTCCGAGTTCATGCTTTTATGGCAGACACAGACATACTCAGAAGTGTGCTTCACTAATTTTCAAGGTGACTCCCAAAGCCAGTTCAGCTGACATTCCACCCTGAGTGCCACAATTCCAACCTGGAACCCAGTCTGAATTCCCTACTGATACTCATACCAACCTCCCGGCCACAAGATGACGCCTCTGAACAATAATGGAGGAGTCACTCATTACATCCATAGTCCCATCATTACATTCATAGCCCCAAGATTAGGTTATTACAAATTGTGTTGCTACATATTTGGGTGCATATGTAGTGCTCTGTTTTGATGCTTTTAATTCTTCCAGGAAGATACCAAGAAGGGGAATAGCTGGGTTGAACGGGACCTCTAATCCTAGTTTTTTGAGAGCTTTCCATAGTGATTTCCACAGTGGTTACACCAGTCTGCACTCCCACCAACAGTAGAGAAGGATTCCTTTCCCCTCATAGCCCCAACTGTATTTGTTACTTCTGGATTTCTTGATGACAGTCACTCTTTCTGGTGTGAGATGTACTCTTGGTGTTGTTTTAGCTCGAAAGTCTAACACGACCAGTAATTTTGCACATTTTTTCATGTGCTTATTTGCCATTTGTAGCTGTTCTTTTGGCAAGTGTGTATTCATTACAGATTCACATTTTTGGACTGGCTCCTTGAAATTGCAAATCTGATTTTTTTCAATTTTTTTTTAAACCAGGGATCAAACTCATGACCTCACGGCTCCAGTGAGGTGCTTATGCCACTGAGCTAAATCCATGGCCCTTTCTTCAATTCTTTATATGTTCCAGGTATACATCCTTTCTCTGAGGGACAACTGGGTAAATTTTTTTTCCACTCGGTGGGTTGTCTTTTCACTCTGTTGGTGATTTCTTTTGATGTGCAAAAGATTTTTTAATATAGAGGAGATCAAAGTTGTTGATTCTTTGAAGTATTTCTTGTGTGGTCTGGGTTTTGTTCATGAACTCTCTGCCTACACTTATGTATTCAAGATTTCTACCTACTTTCTCTACCAGTAGATTTAGTGTTTCTGTTTCAGTATTTAGACTTTTGAACCATTTTGGCTTTAGTGTAGTGCATGGTGAAGGACATGGGTCTAGTTTTAGTCTTCAGCACGTGGAAACGCCAATTTTTCCAGCACCATTTAAGAAAGAGGCTATCTTTCTTCCAGTGAACATATTTGGCCCCTTTGTCAAAGATAAGGTGAGTAAGTGTTTATAGTTGTGTCTGCATCTTCTATTCTGTTCCACTGATCCTCAGATCTTTTTTTTTTTTTTTTTTTTTTGCCAGTACTACGCTGATTTTTTCATGGTAGTTTTGAAGTATAAATTCAATTCAGGAAATGTGATGCCTCCTGCCTTGCCTTTGTTGCCCAGAATTGCTTTTCTAGGACACTTCTGTTTCCAAATGAATTTTAGGAATGCTTTCTCTAGCTCTGTGAGGTATGTTAATGGTGTTTTGATTGGAATTGCATTAGATCTGTATAACAATATTGGGAGAATGGCCATTTTTACTATATGGGGTTCTTCCTGTAAATGAGCAAGGAATATCTTTCCTTTTCTTATGTCCTGTTCATTGTGCTTTCTCAGAGTACTGTAATTTCCAATGTATAGATCTTTTACACTGTTTGTTAGATTGATTCCTAAGTATGCCTTTTTGTGGATGCTATAGTGAAAGGTGTAGTTTCCTTAATTTCTGTCTCATCAAATCTGTTTTTTTGTGTCAGAAATGCTATTAATTTTTGAGTGGTGGCTTTGTATTCAACTACACTACTGACCTTGGTTGTTAAATCTACAAATCTTTTGGTGGAGTTTTTCAGATTTCCTATGTAAGATATCATGTCACCCACAAATAATGATAATTTAACTTCTTCATTTTGTATCTGTATTCCTTTTTTTTAATTTTTAAGTTTTATTTTATAGAGCATAAAACAGTGTAGAATGAATCAAAACAAACCAGTGTAAGTGATACAGGACTTCAAAATATTATGAAATTAACAACAGTTACCATAATGCCTTTTGATGTCTTCAGAATAGCTGCAGATAATTTCAGACATAGTAAAAATTAAACAGAACAGAGTAGAATAAAAACAATAAGAACAAAACAATGAATGCAATAAAGAACTTCAAAACAAGCCAGTAGTAATTCCAAAATTGCTGCCATAGTATATCTTGCTACCCTTGAAATAGCTTCTCCTGCTATCAGATTTAACATAAACAAAACAAACAGATTAAAACTCAACCCAACAAAACAATGGAAATGATATAGGACCTCAAAACAAGACCATAGGGAGTCAACAATGGGCACAACCCTCAGAAGGAGATTCCTCCCTAGATGCCACACTGGGTACCAATATCCTCTGAACCTATGATCAGACCACTGATCCTAGACCTGCAATGTGAGTGAAACATGAAAACACCACAGGTATCCAGTTGATTTCACACTGATAGCTATCGTCACAGCCTGTGTTACTCTGGATAAGCTGGTCACTTACGGGGGTTGGGGTATACTTCTTGTTTGCCAGCCCATGCACCAGAAGGGGTTGGGGTCTGGTTGTTCCCAGTCAGGCATTGGCTCACACATGGCACTGGTTCCCAGACTGGGCTTGTTTGCTGGTGCGGCCATGTTCTCCCTAACACCAGTCTGTGAATGGTACTGACTCATGGGGAGAGGCTTGGGTCTATCTAGCTGTTCCCAGTCTGGCGCTGGCTCACACATGGTGCTGGTTCCCAGACTGGGCTTGTTTGCCAGTGTGGCCATTGTTCTCTCCCCTCACAGTCCGAGAATGGTGCTGACTCGTGGGGAGAGGCTTGGGTCTGACTCCTCACTGCATTTTTGATCAGAACTTGTAACGACACTTCACAAAAGAAGATTTTCAGAATTGCTACAGAAAGTGGCAAGAATCATATAATAAGTGTGTTTGAAGTTTGGGGAAGTACTTTGAGTAAGATTAATGGCAATCATCTTTTACTGTAATAAACTTACTAATTTAAATATTCAGCATATATTTTGATCACACCTTGAATGAAAAGCTGTGTTTTATATAGAGATTTTTCTTCACTCACACAAGTTTCCACAGTTCCTCCAGGGCACTTCGCATTAACTTGCTGTAAAAAAGATAAGAACCTGACATTGCCAGTAAAATGAGCCTTGGAGGGCAATCCAAATAACTGAAGAAATAGAAGGCCATTCTCCAGGGCCCTGGGACCTGCTTTGATGCTGCAGTTTACTCTAACGCTGTGTGACCCAAAGCATCATGCGAGCCAGCTGATGGAGACAGGAAAACAGACAGGCAGAAAGCTCTCCTGAGGCAATGCCAGGAGAGCTGAGCCTCTCACATATGCAGTGTAGGAGTTGGAATGGCCTTGGCATCCCTGCTGCTCTATGCCCAATGCCGACCCCAACATCAAATATGCCATGTGAGGATTCTGCGCTTCATGAGCTTCTGGTCCTCCCTACTTTCACCACTTGTGCCCACACCCAACCCCCATATCTCCAAAGAGCAAATCTGGCATGTTGGTGGGATAGAATGCAAACTTCCTTCTTTCTCCTGCCTGGATGTCACAGGTCCTTGATACTCATCTGCCATGTCTTTCAGAAGGCCTGTCAGGCCATGACCACAAAGGCTCAGTGAGGAGCCCAGCATGAACCCCCCAACTCCTCACACTGACTCTGGATCAAGTGCTTCCTGAATGTGATCACACAGCTCATATTTGGAGATAGAATACATCAGGGCAGAACATGGCTCTTCTCAGGGTTAGAAGGCCCTAGGAAGTTCTACGGTGATGGAGAGATTATCACTTTGAATGTGAAGAACCACGTCTTAAGTGGGGTATACAATACTCTAGACACAAACACTGCTGTAAGGGTTCAGTCATGGAAGTGACTGTGAATACCCACAACAAGGCAAAAAACTCAAGTGGGTTACAGGTCTCCTTTCAGACTCGGAGAAGGTATCAGCTCCAGACCGAGCGTCTTGTCTGTCTGTCTGAGAACTGTACAGCATCCAGTTCCCATTCACAGCTAGTGACACACCACGGGGGTCTCAGAGAGAACTCAGGGAGTCTGGGATCTGACGCAGACAGGGGCACCTTCTCCTCTCTACATAAGGGTCTCGGATTTGGATTCGGGCTGGGAAGGTCAGACAGCTTTTGTGCAGTTACGGTAAAGTCCAAGGACTGGAAATGTTCTTGTTCTTGCTGTCATTATGAGTATTCCCAAGCCAGGAACAGAGCTGTTCCAAATTCCTTCTTAGCACATGCATCCTTCACCCAGCTCCCCTCCT
This sequence comes from Dasyprocta punctata, assembly GCA_004363535.1. Taxonomy (NCBI): domain Eukaryota; kingdom Metazoa; phylum Chordata; class Mammalia; order Rodentia; family Dasyproctidae; genus Dasyprocta; species Dasyprocta punctata. The sequence continues at coordinate 19,106 of RJWM01018947.1, forward strand.
CCACAGTTGCCTTGAAAGTTTCACTTTGTCACTGAGTTGCATCCTGATTTTCAAATTTTAAGTTGCATCATATTCTCTCTGCTGGTTTTTGTAAAATTACATATATATATATATATATATATATATATATATATATATATATGCTTTGTGTAGCTTTTGTATCCTTAAACCAGAATGAAGGCATCATACTCTTCTCACTTTTGTGCCCTTAGATAACTTAGATAACTACCCAACACAGGATAGGTAAAAAAAAAAAATTCGTTATTCTATCCAATTTCTCACAACTATATGAAACTACATCATCACTGAACTTCACTGAAGAAAATCAAAACCTACAGGACAAACTCCAGATCATGTGAATGTTAACCCTTCAAAATTAATTAAAATCATTGCAAGCTAACTAAAACACAGAGAAAAAACACAATAGGTCATTTTGACTTCATGAGCTTTAGAATTCAGGAAGAAGATGGAGTGGAATTGTGAGGAAAATGTCGCAGACAGATGCGGCCACAGGAGCTGTAGAAGATCTCGGTGGAGTAAAACAAAGGCTGCGCAGCGCCTCAGACAGAGACAGTGCTGTGAGGATGAAGACGTGCAGGGTCAGGGTCCAACTTCGTTAGCTTTGAGGACGTGACACTGCAAGACAACAGAGTAGAATGGAATTCGCAGCAGATGGCTCAGAAGCAGCTGTCGGTTAGGAGGCAGGAGGTCTTGGAGGGAACGTCCCCAGCTGTGGTGTATGGGTGAGGGGATGCCAGGGGCATCACATTTGGTGGCTGCTGTGCCAGTCTGGGTAGGGCCATGACTCATGCCTACTTGAGGGACGGAGATGGTAGGGAGATCAGTGTCTCAAAAAACCAGCATGGCCTTCTCAGTCTCAAACAGGATACAAGTTTAACTTGTGCAATGAAAATAAGCAGTATATTTACTGTAGACCTGCAAGAAAATTTTCGCTTTAAAGAAGTTGCTTATGTTCTACATTAAAAAAAAAGTCAACTACATCAGATGGAGATGCATGCCTTTGAAATACAATTTCCAGGGAAACAGCCTCTAGGTCTCTGTGGACAGTTATTAGCCTAATTTCGATAAATACCACTTAGCAAACCCAAATGGCACAATCGCATTGAACAACCTCCCCTGAATGACCCCCAGCACCTTTCCAGCAGCTTCCCCAGTGCTTAAAACCTTGCCTGCCTTATGTTTCCGGGAGTTGATTCTAACTTCTCTCCCTTTTGCAAATTCTTGACCCCAATTGCAATAGTCTCATAAATTTTTCCTTCCCATTTTTGAAGTTTTTGATGCAACTTTTCTTGTAAAATGCAAGATTTTTATTTATTCACTTTCGAGTTGACTGATCACAATGATGTACAGTGTGAAGTTTTGATACATATCTACATTGTGAAATTATCAAATCAGGGTAATTAGCATAACCCTAACCTCACATGTTCTTCACTCAATGGTAACGAGATGTTCAAAATGCCCTTTTCTGGTTATTTTGAAATATAAAAGTCGTTATTATTGACTACAGTCATCCTATTGTGTAACAGTCACCAGGACTCAGTCCTGCTCTCTCGCTGTAGTTTTGGACCCACTGACCACACTCTCCTTACCAGTGCCTGCACCATGTCCAGTACCCGGTAGCCACTATCCTCTTCTCTGTTGCCTTTATTGGTGCATATTCAAGATGTACAGTTACATTCATCCTGGAGAACTGTGCAGATAGACATCACATCACCATCATTTTTACCTCTCCTTCCCCTCTGATTCTTCACTTTCCCCTCAACCCTATACCCCCATCTTCCTCTGTTTCATTTTTTCTTTTATTTTGCTCATTGAATTAATTATATTTTCAGTTTTTCATGTAAGAGTAACCATAAGATATTTAAACCTGTGTCTGATTTATTTTACTTAGCTTTATGGTCTCAAGATACCTCCGTTTTCCTTCAAATGGCTTAAATTTATCTTTCTTTGTGGATAGCTGTAGCTATAGACATATATTCATTTATCTGTTGATTGGCATATAGATTCCTTCCAGACTTTATTCAGATGTTTTGAATTGGAGTTAAAGTCATCACCTTATGGTCATACATCCATACTGCCGCCTTTCCCTGAGATCAATTTTAGCTTCCACATCTCAGTAAGAAGATGTGGTATTTACCATTTCACTTAAGATAATGCCCTCCACCTTTATTTAAGTTGTAACAGATGATGGGATTTCATCTTTTTATGATTGACTATTACTCCATTGTGTGCGTGTGTTTGTGTGTGTGTGCATGTGTGTGTGTGTGTGTGCTGCATACACATCCATACCCTACATCCTCGTTAGCTGTCATTTGTTGATGGACGCTTAGGTTGATGCCGTCTCTTGACTACTGTGAATAGAACTGCAATGAACGTAGGAATACAGGTGTCTCTCCAACACATAAGTATCATTTCCATTGTCTGGTCTGTTCCTGTGCTTGTTTTTCTGCACTACATTTGTTACTGAAGCCTAAGGCATAAGCCCAATAGTAGTACTGCTTTATCTAGGCTTCTGGATTGTTTCTTTGCCCCTCGAATACACACAATTCCTTTCAGAAACTTAGAGATTAAGGAGGAGGGTTCTCAGGGTCAATGTGGTCTGCATCCTCACCCCACCCCAGCTCCTCAGTATTTTCACCCCACAGATGACAGTGACTCTCCCTTTACTGTTCCCAAGCCTCTCCCCTGGCAGCACTCTAATTCTTGGGTTTCTTTTTTCTTTTTTTTTCTTTTTGTCTTTTTAAGACAGGGTCTCATTATACAGTTCAGGGTGGCCTTGAACTCACTTTGTAGCCCAGGCTGGCCTTGAATTCATGGCAATCCTCTTGCCTCAGGCTCCCAAGTGCTGGGGTTGCAGACGTGCACCACCACACCCAGTAGCATTCCAATTCTTGCCAGAACCTGGACTGTTCCCTCTCTGCTTCACAGTCCCCGGCTCCTGCCTAAGCCTCTGTCCCCTCCGTCCTCTCACTCAGCCGTCCGGGGTGCCTGTTCAGCAGCATCAGGGCTGTGTGCCTCCTTCTCGCCACATAACCTGCCCCCCCAGGGGCCAATGCCCAGGCTGCACCTCTGTAACCATAATCGGCTCTTAATTTTCTTCCTTGCGCAGTGAAAAGTCTGTTCAGTGGTCTGCTTAGCATTTTCCATGTTTGCCAAGTGCATTATTTGGACCGAGGAGGGGTGCTCCATTTGTCACTCAGTTGCTGCCAATCTACCATGCGATGCTTCCTCCTGGAGACAATCATGTGTCTGACACTGCCCTGCAGTGAGAGCGGAAGTCACAGCCATCCCAATGGCCACATTGGCCAGTCACTAACATTGGGGTCAGCAACCTCAATATAGGTATTTATTGCCTTGGAAGGGGCTGTTTTCATTTTTTTCTTTTGCACAAACTCAGTCTAGTGATCACACCTTGAGGAAGAAGATGACTAGAAACAAAACCAAGAGGGACCATGTGTCCATGTGCTGTGCTGCAGTGTTCGTGCTCGTCATGCTAAGTCCAGGGTGGCTCACAAGCCTGACCTGTGTTGGTTTGGGTGTGGAATCTTGAGCAGACATCAGCAGGTATGACAGATTCAGGCCAGTCTCACTGAAACCAGGTTGAGGGACATCCAGGGGACAGTAATTGTCACGTGCCACTCTCAGAGGTGCTTGGTTCAGATGCTACTGTACAATCCTCTATCACTCACCTATGCACCAGCCAGGCCAGGGGATCTTTCTTCCCTCGAGGGCACCACATGCTACACACACATTGATCTCTCAGGGAAACTCCGCCAAACCTCCCCTGTTGCCCAGCACACATGGAAGCCATGTAGTATCTCAACTGGTCTGTCCAACAGTTTTGGTTTGTTGTACTAATTAGACTGTCCCAGAGATAGTAATTGAGAACTGAATTCCAATTCCTCCTCTGCATGCCCACCGCCATGTCTATCCCCATCCCATTAATGAAGTGTGAACCATGATAGGTAGACCAGAGTATCCTGCTGCCTTTTAATACTTCCCTGCTCCAATCATTCAGCCTGAGCCAATGACCTCGACACCAAAGGGTGCACTGTGTGAAGAGTAATGAAGAGGTAACAACAAGTGCCTACTGAGGTCAGGACAAGATTCACCAAAAGGTAAAGCAGTCCCTCTGGGAAGCTGGGTCATGACCCAGCTCCACACCAAATTGCTCACCTGCTCTTGTACCACTGTTGGTTGAAGTATGCAATAGAGAGTAAGCCTGACCAAAAATATCCAGATTAAAGGACACCTTTTCAAGTGTCCTATAAATATGGAAAGTCTGTCCTGCCACTGAGCAGTCACAGTCATTTCCTGAGACCTGGGACAGAGGACCGCTCTCTGACCACCTCTGGTCGTACTGCCTTGCTCCAGGAACTGTAAGTAAAGAAAACTTTTTGCACCCTCCAACTGTGCCTGTCCTGGAAGCTGAGAATCCATCTAACACCTCAAGGGAGGCTACTCCCAGGAGCACATAGGGAATCCCACAGAGCAGAAAAAAGTTTTAGCCTGTTGTCCCTCAGAGAAAGGTCTTATATCTAGAACCTATAAAGAAATGAAAAAAGTCAGAACCCCCAAATTCAAGGACTCAATCCAAAAATGGGAATCTGTGATGAATACACACTTGTCAAAAGAAGAACTACAAATGGCAGACAAACATATGGAAAAATATTCAACATCACTGGGCATTCTAGACATGTGAGTGAAAACACCAAGACTGCATCTCACTCCAGAAAGAGTGGCTATCATCAAGAAATTCATAAGTAACAAATGCTGTTGGGGTTTTGGGGGCAAAGGAATACTTCTCTACTATTGGTGTGAGTGCAGACTGGTGGAAACACTGTGGAACTCTGAACAGAGTTTTCTCAAAAAACTAGAATTAGAGGTCCCATTCAACCCAGCTATTCCCCTTCGGGGTATCTTCGTGGAAGAATGAAAAGCATCAAAACACAGCAGTATATGTGTGCCCATGTATGTAGCAGCACAATTTGTAATAAGCAAATCTTGGAAACAATCCAAATGCCCACAACCAAGGAATGCATAAGACACATATGGCCGTTTTATACAACGGAACACTAGTCATAAACTATAAACTTCAGACTTGTACAGGTAAATCAATGTAACTACAGATCATACTCATAAGTGAAATAAATTAGAATCACATGTGTAAACATAGTGTTTTCTCCATGGTGTGAGACACTGAAAGAGTAAAGAAGATCGGAAATATGTACAAGATATTGTAAAATGGGAAGAAATTGTTCAAAAGGAAAAAAAAAACTAGGAATGAGGAAAGGGGAAAGGAAGGGAGGGAAAAGGAGAAAAGTAAAATGCAAGATAATTATACAACTAGTTTCTCTCAGTTCATTGAAAAGAAAGGTCTGTGATAACAGTGTTTTGAGAATTTTTTGTGAGCAAATCTTGTACTCTGACTATGGATTTTAAAGAAAACAATACACAATGTATTAACTAATGTTATTCTCATATGATTTTGTTTTGAAATTTTGTTTTACTTTGTTTTCATAAAATAAAAAAAGAGATCAGTGAAGTTATTATTCTCACCCTTTCTTTTTCATTTTATCGATTTATTTTGGCATTCACTTCATGTGACTGAAAAGGGAATCTGGGACACCCGAGCATGGCCTCATAGCTCAGGGTCCTGACAAGAATTCTGACTGCTTTTTCTGTTGCTCCAGCAACCTCCCAGGCCACATAGATCCTTCACAATGTGACCTTCAGGTGGAGGATTCAACCGCACCTGTATCATCAACTATATGTGCATCACTGCTAGAGGAGTTTGGACTAAGAGTGAATGAGAAATTTTCATAAAATATTCCAAAGAGCCAAAAATCCTCTGTCACTCAAACACAATCTGTGCTGCCTTATGCTTGGGAAGTAAAAAGAAATAATTCAATCTTTTTTTTTTTTTTTTTGCTAAAATAGTGGAGAAGTAAAATCTGTTGCAGGAAAAAGACACAAGTCCAGCCTCTTCCAAGTCTGAGAAAACGCCCTGTACACCTACGACCTTCAGGGAAACCACCAGATACCTCAGAGCTCTGAAGCAGCACACAAGGCCTCACATGCGCTTTTCCATTACCAGTGTGGGCACTGCTCAGCAAGATGGACCTAGGGACGTAATGAGGGGTTCCTCCGGGGGTTTATTGTTCAGAGGAGCCACCATGTGAGGTCGGGGTGGGTATCAGTAGGGAATTCAGACCGGGTTCCATACTGGAACTGCAGCATTCAGGGTGGAATGTCAGCTGAAGTGGCTTTGGGAGTCACCTTGAAAATTAGTAAAGCACACTTCTGGGTATGTCTGTCTGCCATAAAAGCATGAACTTGGCCCCCTCCTTTCTGGCACTGTTCCTCTGCTTTGCTTCCCAGAGGCTGTGAACTAATCATCACTGCCCCACCATGACCTTCAGCAATGGTGCTCCCCCGCAGAGCTAAAATCCAAAGAAAACCTTGGAGATCCTCCCTGGACTAACAAACTTACAAACCTTAAGTCAAATTAAACTTCTCTTCTTTGATTTGTGGGAATTGGGTTGTATATTCCACTGGAAAACTGTTGAATACAGTCAATTAGGACTGCAGAAGTGGAGGTATTGTTAGGACTATACATGACCATGTTGTTTAGATGCATTGGGAACTCATTTGCAGCAGGTGTTTGGAAAGATTTAAAAAAGACTTCGGAGTTTGGAGCAAGAGTTCCAAAGATGATAAAACTGATAGAAATGAGCCAGTAAAGGCCAGATCCAAGAGGTTATAGTTCTCAACAAGAACTCAATTGGCTTTTGGAGCAGAGGTTACATGTGTCACATTCTAGAAGAAAATGCGTCTGCAATTTGCTCAGGTCCTGAGACTTTGTAGCAGACTGAGATTAGGGGCAGGGGACTAATTCATCTGGAAGATGAAATTTCAAAGCATTCCAACATGCAAGCTGTAACATAAATACTGCTGATTGATCTCAGACAGATTTACAGTAGAAATTCGGGCACAAAAGAGTAGAGCAGAAAATGTTGAAAATTTTAAATTTTGGCTTAAAAGGAACTGTGTGTACATTGGGGGCCAATGCAAATGTGTGATTGCTGCAACAATTAATGTCATTAAGAGAAACCAAGAAGGTTCTACAAGTAGAAAAATCTGTTGAAGGACTCTCACATATCAGCAAGTCCCCACCAATCACAGGCTGAAATATGAAGAACCATACTCTCTTTCCTTTGAGTAGTCCTTGTGATGCCATGTCGGACAGGTTCTGCAGGGGAACTGGTTCCAGGATTCATTTCTTTGTGCTCAATAATCTAGACACTTAGAAGTTGCTGCTACTACAGAGCATTGAGACCTGCCTGCCTCCTTTGTTGGTGTAGGTGTCAGCATTGCCCCCGTGATGCTGTTTTTAGGAGCTGCCAGAATGCAAGAGTTGTAGGATAGAGAAGCTTCCCATCAGATATTTTTTTTCTAAATTCTGAAAGGAATTTATCATGCAGCATGTGCTTCCTTTTATAGAAACTACAGATTAATTTTTTTATTTTAATAAGGTAAAACAGAAAAAAGGTAGTAGTAGCACAGAATTTCAACAAAACTAAGGAATCAATACTAGTCAATATATTACATATTGTTATCTTAGAATTAGTTCAAGTTACAAAATCAAGACAAACAACAACAACACAAACTATTCTTTCTGATGAACTAACAGAGAATTAGTAGTGTAGTTATCTATCTTATATACTCATACATTCACTCAGTTACATGTGCATACCTACAAACATTTAATCTTTTCCTTTCTTCCTTTTCTTCTTCCCCCTATTTCAGCTCTTCTTTGATTTTGAGCACTTTCTTTCCCTTTCCTTATTACAATAACTTTATACATTTTGGATCTCATTACTCCTTCAGTTTTTTTAATTGTTGTTTATTTTTTCACTAGGGAGACAATACAATATTTATGAATGTGAATCTGATTTATTTCACTTATGAAAATAGTCTCAAGTTGCATCCATTTACCTATAAAAACCTCAAGACCATCCTTTTTTATAGCTGAGTAATATTCCATTGTATAAAAATACATCTTGTTCATCCATTCTGTGGTTGATGGGCATTTTGGTTGTTTCCAAGATTTAGCTATTACAAATTGTCTTAGTTACTTTTCACTTATTGCCGAGACAAAATACCTGACATCCAAAATTAGGGAAGGAAAGGTTTATTTCTTACAGTTCTCAGGAATGTCAGTCCACACTCATTTGGCTCCAAAGCAGTGTGGTGTGGTGGTGCCACCATTCATGGTAGCCACCAAACAGCAAGGCATGTGAACCTGGCAAGAGAGAGGGCAAGAGGAAGACCCACATTCCTCTCACCCTTACACTGTATATCGGCCCCACACTTGGGCGGGTACAGCACTCACATCACCAATCCCAGCGCTAAACAACAATCAGATAACAAACGCCAGACTCAGCCCCATCCAAATTACATGAAGCCTTGGAGGGACACAGGATCAAACCAATACACAAATTGTGCTGCTATAAACATGGGTGAGTATATATCACTGTGACATGACACTTTCAATTTTTCTGGGAAAATGCCCAGAAGAGGAATAGCTGAATTCAAAGGGAATCCCAATCCTAGTTTTTTGAGGAATCTCCATACCGATTTCCACAGTGGTCGCATCAGTCTATACTCCCACCAACAGTGGAGAAGGGTTCCTTTTGCCCCACAGCCCTGTCAACATTTGTTATCAGTTGATTTCTTGATGGCAGCCATTCTTTCTGGAGTGAGATGAAATCTCAAAGTTGTTTCAATTTGCTTTTCTCAAATAACCAGTGATGTTGAACATTTCTTCATGTACTTATTTGCCATTTGTATTTCTTCATCTGAGAAGTGTGTGCTCATCTCAGATGCCTATTTTTGGAATGGGTCTTTGAATTTGGGGGCCCTGATGCTTTTCAATTCTTTATATGCTCTGGATATAAGTCTGAGGGATATTGGGCTAATATTCTTTTGCATTCTGTGGGCTTTCTGTTGACTTTATTGGTGATTTCTTTTGAAATGCAAAAGCTTTTTATCAAATGAGATCCCAGTTGTTGATTCTTTGAAGTACTTCCCGTGCAGTTTGCATTTTGTTCATGAACTCTTTGCCTACCCCTATGTCTTCAAGACTTTTACCGACCTTGTCTTCCAGTAAAGCTAGTGCTTCTATTTTAATATTTAGATCTTTGATCCATTTTGAATTTAAATTAGTGCATGAGTCAAAATGAGTCTAAATGAGTGCATGGTGATAGACATGAGTCTAGTTTCCTTCTTTGGCATGTGGAAAGCCAATTTTTCCTGCACCACTTATTAAAGATAGTATCTTTCTTCCAGTGAACATGTTTAACTCTTTTGCCAAATACAAGGTAACTGAGTGTCCTTGTAGTTGTATTTGCATCTTCTAATCTGTTCCATTGATCCTCAGGTCTATTTTTTTGCCAGTACCATGCTGAATTTATCACTCTGGCTTTGTAGTATAATTTGAAGTCAGGGATTGAGATGCCTCATGACTTGCTTTTGTTGCCTAGAATTGTCTTTGCTATTCTACATCTCTTCTGGTTCCAGATGAATTTTAGGAATGTTTTTTCTAGCTCTGTAAGGTATATTAAAGGTATTTTGATTGGGATTGCATTAAATCTGTGTAACAGTTTTGGGAATATGGTAATTTTCACAAGGTTGGTTCTCTTTAACCAAGAGCTAAGGATATCTTTCCATTTTCTAACATCCTCTTCAATCTCCTTTTTTAGAGTACTGTAGTTTTCAGCATATAGGTCTTTTACATTCTTTGTTAGGTTGATTCCTAAGTATTTCTTTTTTTTTTTTTTTTTTGGATGCTACTGTGAAAGGTGTTATTCCCATAATTTCTCTCTCAGTGAGTTTGTTGTTTGTGTACAGCAATGCTATTGATTTTTGAGTGTTGACTTTGTATCCAGCTACATTGCTGAATTTGTTTATTAACTCTAGTAGTCATTTGATGGAGCTTTTAGAGTCTTCTATGTAGAATATCATGTCATCTGAAAATAGTGACAATTTAACTTCTTCCTTTCCTATCCTTATTCCTTTTATTTCTCTCTTTTTTTAAATTTTATTTCAAAGATAGTGAAATACAACAAAAGATAACAGAACAATCAAAACAAAGCAGTAGAACTGGCATAGAACTTCAGAGAGAGATACTATGAAAACAATAGCTACTATATTGTATCTTGTTACTTTCAGAATAGTTGACCATTCCATCAGGCATAGCAAAAACAAACCAAAAACAAAACACAATAAAACCAACAAAAACAGGATGTGAAATGAAAAAAAAAAAAAAAAAGGAAACAAAAATTAAACAAAATTAAGCAAACCAATGACAATAATATGGGGGCTCAAAGATAAAGCAGAGGACAATCCCACCTATTTGCCACACTAGAAAATGTCATCTACCCAAGAAATGCTGAGACTGTGGGCACCAGGCCTGCAAAACAATCAGCAATACAAGCATTTGTAACCCAGTTGCCATGAACCTAGCAGGTCCTCCGGGCAAGCAGGATGCTCGGGGAGGCGGGGGGAGTCCTTGATTCATAGCCCACGCACCAGCAGGCCTATGGGACACAACTCTTTCTCTCGTCCTGGAGTCCGCGCGGTCACGCAGACTCACCAGGGAGGCAGGCGGGCTTGCTTCTGGGTGCGGCCTCTCGCCCCAACATGGAGGGTTCGCAGAAGGCACTTAGTTCTCCCCCTGGGTTCCACGCAGTTGTGCAGACTCACCAGGGAGGCAGGCGGGCTTGCTTCTGGGTGCGGCCTCTCGCCCCAACATGGAGGGTTTGCAGAAGGCACATAGTTCTCCCTTGTCTCATTTATTTAAACCTTCGCCATATACTCATTCGGAAGATTGGGGTTCTAGGCCGGGTCCCCGATAGTTCTCCCCCGGCCTCCTCTCACTCACGGCACAGGCAAAGGCTCTTGGAAATGGCCAGGCTCCCTCTGAAACACAGATTTGATCTCATTATTGTCTTCCTTTAAAACGTGTGGTGGACTTATTTCTCTCTCTTGTCTGATTGCTCTGGCCAATGTTTTCAGAACTATATTGAATAGGAGTGGTGATAGTGGACATCCTTGTTTGGTTCCTGATTTTAGAGTGAAAACTTTCATTTTTTGTCCATTTAGTACAATGTTGGCTGTTGGTTTGTCATAGATGGCTTTTATCAGATTGAGGTAGATACCATCTATTCCAAGTTTCTCTAAGGTTTTTATCATGAACAAGTATTGGACTTTACCAAAAGCTTTCTCTGTGTCTATTGGGATGATCATGTGATTTTTGTCTTTGGCACTATTGATGTGGTGTATTACATTTATTGATTTGCATATGTTAAACTGCCCCTGCATTCCTGGAATGAATCCCATTTGGTCATGATGTATAATCTTCTTGATGATTTGCTGCATTCTATTTGCAAGTACTTTATTGAGAATCTTTGCATCAATGTTCATTAGGGAAATTGGCCTGTAGTCCTCCTTTTCGTTGGGACTTTCTCTGGTTTTGGTATCACAGTAATACTTACCTCCAGGAATGAGTTACAAAGGATTGCTTCCCTTTCAATTTCATTGAAGAGTTTGAGTAGTATTAGCATTAAATCTTTTCTAAATTTCTTGTAGAATTCAGCTGTGAATCCATCAAGACCTGGACTTTTCTTTATTGATAAGTTTTTGATCCTGTTTTCAATTTCAGTAGCTGATAGTGGGTTATTCAAAATTGCTACATCTTCTTGAATCAGCTTTGTTAGTTCATACATTTCTAGGAATTTGTCCATTTCCTCTGTGTTTTCCACCCTAAGTGAGTAAAGATTTTCAAAGTAGGTATTCATGATCTTTTGAATTTCCATGGGATCTGTAGTGATTTCTCCATTTTCATTTCTTATTGCATGAATTTGAGTTTTTTCTTTCTTTTTCTTGATAAGGTTGGCTAGAGGTTTATCAATTTTGTTTATTTGCTGAAAGAACCAGGTCTTTGATTCATTAATTCTTTGTATCTTTTCTTATTCTTGATTGCATTAATTTCTGCTCTGATCTTTATAATTTCCTCTCTTCTATGAGCTTTGGGTTTGACTTGCTCTTCTTTTCTAGAAGCTTGATGTGTAGCATTAGGTTGTTTATTTGTGCTCATTCTGTTTCCTTGATGTGACAATTTGTTGCTATATATTTTCCTCTTAGGACCACTTTCATTGCATCCCACAAGTTTCGGTATGTTGTATTTGCATTTTCATTGAATTTTGAGTATTGTTTAATTTCTTCTTTAATTTCATCTGTAACCCACTGTTTTTTCAAGAGGTTGTTATTTAATTTCCATGTGTTTATGTAGGTTCTGCAGTTTCTTTTACTGTTAATTTCCAATTTCAGTGCACAATGATCAGATAATATGCATGGGATAACTTCAACCCCTTTGCGTTTACTTAAGCATTCTCTGTGAGCTAATATATGGTCTATTTTAGAGAACATCCCATGTGCAGCTGAGAAAAATGTATGTTCTGATGTTGTTTGGTGGAACACTCTGTAAACATCTACTAAGTCCATTTGTTCACAGGTTTGATTCAGTTCTGTTATTTCTTTGCCAACTTTTTGTCTAGCTGATCTATCTCTATGTGACAATGGGGTATTAAGGTCCCTTGCTATGATTCTGTTATTGCTTATTTTTTTCATGACCATTCATGTTTGTCTTATATAGTTGGATGCTCCTGTATTTGGTGCATATATATTTACGATTGTTAGTTCTTCCTCTAGAATTTTCCCCATAACAAGTATTTAATCACCTTCTTTATCTCTTTTGATCATTTTTGGTTAGAACTATACACTGTCTGAAAACAGAATAGCTATGCATACTTTTTTCTGGGTTCCTGTTGCATGAAATATTGTTTTCCATCCTTTGACTTTTAGTCTATGAGCTTCCTTCTGAGTCAGATGTGTTTCTTGTATACAGCATATTGTTGGATCCTGTTTCTTGATCCATTCTGTTAGTCTGCTTCTTTTAATTGGTGAATTGAGGCCATTTCCATTGATGGATATAACTGATGTATACTGGCTTAACTTTGTCCTGTTATTTTTCTGTTGTTGTTTTCCTGCTTTTCCCCCTCGTTTAATTGTTTACCCTGCTTGGTCATTTTTTTCTGTTGTTGTTATGGAAATTGTAGTCATTTTTTTCTCTCTCTATTATGTCCTTCAGTATTCTTTCTAGAGTTGGCTTGGCAGACATGAAGTTCTTCAGTTGCTTTTTATCATGGAATTATCTTATTTCTCTATCAATTTTGAAAGAAATTTTTGCAGGGGGCATCAATCTTGGTTGAAAGTTGTTTTCTTTCAGAGCTTGAAATACTTCACTCCAAGCTCATCTTAACTTGATGGTTTGTGATGAAAAGTCTGCCATGATTCTAATGTGCTTTCCTTGGTAGGTGAATTGTGTCTTTTCTCTAAGAGCTTTTAATATTCTGTTTTTATGCTTTATGTCTGGGATCTTAATTATTATATGTCTGGCCGTAGATTTATTTTGGTTATGACTGTTTGGCATTCTATATGCCTCACTCACCTGCATATCTGATTCTTTTCCCATGCTTGGGAAATTTTGCACTATTACTTCTGTAAATAGTTTTTTTTAGGGCAGTTGTGTTGACTCCTGAATTTTCGTTGTTGCCTATCAATCTTATATTGGTTCTCTTTGCATCATCTTGAAGCTGTTGAATTGTTATTTCATTCTCCCTTGTGCTGTTCTGGGCAAAGGTCCACTGGACTCACTGCAGAAGGTCTCTAGGTGGTAGTGGGAGGTGCTGCTTGGGGCAACAATCCACTCGCCCCACTTCAGAAGGTCTCCAGGGTCCCCATCAGATATTGAAGGAAGTCTTGGGAGGACAGGCAATGGATGCTGACAGGAAAGTTCCTGAAGGTGAAGGAATGAATTCAAAGGTGCAGGGCAGACACCAGGAAGTCACACATGCCAGGAATGTGGAATTTCTGTTGGAAAAATCTTCAGACCAGACCAGAGAGAGGTTTTCTGGTTTTCTACCAGCCAGATTGAAAGAGTGGGGACACCCAACCCCTCAGGAACTTGCATCTCACAACAGTATGTTCTGGATGCCAGATGTGAACCTGCAGGTCTTAATGTTTGCCCTGCTAGATTTCAGGCTTAATTTGGTACAGTTCTTTGATAATCCCTTAGTCCTCCCATGTTTAATGGGAATATTTACCTGGACACACTGTACCTGGGGATTCTGTAATTTGTTACTGACTATTACAATTTATGGCTAAGAGTTGGCCTTGAGTTTCAGAAGAGCCTTTGACTTGAACTTTTGAAAACTTCTGGAGCCATTCAGACTTTGAGGAAGATGTCATTGAGTTTCTAGATGGATGCAGGATATAATCAGGCAAAGTACAAGCTTGCCATTGCCTTTATTTGGAGTAGAAGCATAGTTTAAGTTGTTGACAGGTGAACAGTGGCAGCTGGGTAAAGTTATATCTTGATTTACTTTGTGACCTGCCCAGGGGATTTGGAGAGCACACACGGGTTTTGGGTGAACTAGTGGCAGTAATGTTATGCAGTCAGATATAGGCTGTCTCCTGAGAGTGCCAGCCTCACATGCACAGAATCCACTCAAAGTTCTCCTAGGAACAAGGAAACGCATGTGTCTTGACCTGAAAGTACACATGAATAGAAACATCCTCCACCACTGATGGAAACAACACTCTAGCTTACAGTAAGTGCTGCACTGGGGACCCCCAGGAGATCAGGGGCCCATATGATGCTAACAGCAGCGTAGGGTCTTCTGGAGATACTTGGCAAGGGTCTCAGAGTTTGAGGGTAATCACCAGAACCCACAGACACAGCTTCTAATTTGGGCATCCCCTCCTCAGGCAGCACTACCACAACACAGGAGATGCTCCATGGTGGTGATGCTGCCTGAGACCAAAGCAACCTCCCTGGAACTGGAGACACCAGTGCATCTCCCTTGACCACAAAGTCACAAGCAAACAAGCCTCTCCTTAAGGCTGCAGAGGATGTGAGCCTCACTACCTTCTGGGTAGGATGTTTGCCTAGAGCGTACAATCCAGGTCACTTGCCTGAGCTCATGACATCTTGCTGAGACCATTGTTTTACCTTATGGGAACTCTAATCAGCTTCTCTCCCTAATGCAAGGAAACCACCATGCCCAGGTCTGATTGTGAAGCAGGCTTCCTATTTTTGCAAAAAATGTGCACTTGGGAGAACCATGTGTTATAAGACCCATGACTTCTCAGCCTAATTGCGCCATTCTCCTCCACCACCTCGGTCATAGCCAATGGATCAGAGTGTGCTCTGTGTGCAAAGAAGCTGCCCTTTTCTGACATCTGTTGTCACAACCATGGGGCCTCCCCATCTGCACCCACCAACGGTTCTTTCTTCATGGTCCACGTTTACTGGGCACCTGCAGCAACCCCTCAGGTCTTACAACCCAAATTCATCACTTGACACCTAGCACCCCAAAATGGCCCTCAAATGTTCAGACCTGTGCCACACTCATCAAACCATTAAACTGCTCAGCTGGCTGCACTACCAGCAGTCATGGCTCCAGGGAAACCTCCCTCCCTACCAGTTTCAACACTACTGCCACCTGGCAGTAGTCCCTTCTTCAATCTAAGAGGAGATGCTCTTGTCCCTTCTTCAATCTAAGAGGAGACGCTCCATCTCTCACTTAGCTGCTGTCAATCCTTCAAAGCTGACACATTCACCTTTTACAGAGATATAGTGGTTTTCAGGACACTGCTTTGCAGAGAAATCCAAAGTCATGACCATTCTCACACCTATGTCGATCTGCAGGCCAGCACACCAGTATCAGTTCAGCAACTGCCAGATAGGTACACATATTCTCAGAGGAGCGATGTTCACTGCAGCTCTCTGCAGAAATGGTGCCACTTTCTAACCAGAAGGAGCACGATGCTGGGGAAAAATGCAGTGCTTTTGTTTCACTATGTGCAGATGGTTAGGACTTCCAAACCGATAAACCAGAAGGGTCCATGTGACACTGATCCTGAAAATCCCGAGCACGCAGTGCTCATGCTGCAAGACTGGGGCAGACTTTGGCTCATAGCCCTGACTATGATCGGCTTGGGTAGAGTCTTCGGGCACACATCCCCAGGTGAGACAGGCTAACGTCGTGGTTTCCACATCCTGAGCAACCCGAGGGAGGGACATCCGGGAGATATTCCTTCTCGGGCACCACTCTTAGGTGCGCTTAGTCTACTTGGTGCCAGTCATTCCCCTAGCCCTGACCTATCCACTGGCCAGCCCTGGAGCTCTGTGTTCCTTCCAGGAAGCCACATGCTGCTGACCTATCATTCTCCCAGGGTGTCTGCAGCAGCACCCACCTAGCTCCCCAGCATGGGTGGCATAGTGCAGACTCTCACCTGGACACTGGAGTTCCTATTCTGCTCAACGATTACTGTGTGCTCTCATGGTTGGACCCAAGTACTGAGGTTGCTAATTGGGACCTGGATCTGGTCCCAACCCTGAATGTCCAATGAACCTTGTGTCTGTGTCACCAAGAAAGTGTGGACCGTGACACACAGATGAGTGTCTCCTGCTGAACTGTCCTTTCTCACAGCTCCATTTACTCAGCCTTTGCGAGGGTCCTCAGCACCAAAGGGCTCACTGCATTGGAAGTGAGCAAGGCATGAGGACAGACAGCTCCCGAGGACAGGAAGTCCTCCAGGGTGGCATCTCATGGCACAGCTCCTCACAAAATTGCCCAAGCACCCTGACCCCACTGTGGGTGGAACTATGCAACAGGAAAAAAGCCCAGGTAAACCGTTCTAAATTATGAAACCCCTCCAAGTGTCTCTTAAATAGAAGTCTTTTCTATAGCTTCTTGAGACCAGGGACACAAGACTGTTGAGGGACCACCTCTACCTTCCCAGCTTCAGTCCACAACAGTAAGTATAATGCAAAATGCTTGTGCATGCCTACTGTGCTTGTGTCCTGGAAGCTGGCTGCTGCCTGACCCCTAAAGGGAGGCTGCTCCATGGAGCCCACACACTGGGCTCTTGTGGGAGTGACTCTTGTGGCCAATGAGGAGGGTCGGCCCCTGCTAAGATGGTGGGAAATGTGCAGCTTCTGATCAAACACAGGCATCCTATGCTTCCAACTCAGTAGAAGCCACACTGCCTTCTTAAAATTTTGTAATTTTAGCAGTCTATTCATGTCTTTTAATAAACGTGTTTTTTACATGCTATTGTATTATTTTAGAATCTTATATATTCTGGATAATATCTGCAAATCTTCTACCATTTCTTCATTTTCCTTCTTTCTCAGCTGGTTGCATGTTCTGTGCTACACAAGTTTTCTAATCTGACGTGATCCCACTTGTCTGCTTTTTCTTTAGTGTTTTGAGATGCTGGTTCCTATGCAAGAAATCATTGCTGAGATCTGTGTCTAGCACTTCACCTTTTGATCTTCCTTTAGGAATTTAACACAGTTTCCTAGGTTGTATTCAGGCTGACAAAGCATGTGGACTCAGATCCAGCTCCACTTGCACACATGCACCTAATCATCAGCCTGGACACTGTAGATACACACAGAGTTACACCATCATTCACATCTGGGAAAAGATGGAAGAGATAAATGATGCAGTGTGTGAGATCAACTCTCTGCCTATGGTAAGGTTGAGTTCATCTTGCCCACGGTCAAATAATGTTGTGGATATTCCATATTTGCTGCTAGAGGAATGCACTCAACCTTGAAATCCAAAAGCCTCTTCCCTGGGTTGGGAATACCCAGCCTTGTGAAGAGATAACAGTCTGCAGCACTAGCATGCAGATCTGATCAAAAGGCCACTTCCTCCCATTACCAGGGTTCAGAGTAGAAATGGATTCATTGATTCAATGAGCATAACGAATAAAAGCAAAATTTTCTTTTAGGTTTTCATATCAAAAGTAAGTATTCAATCAAAAGGGGGAGTGAGAAATATACAAAAATAGCACAGGCCTCATGATCACTATTAGCCTCAGAGAGACCCACAACACACAGGCAAAGTCTCTAGAAAGCGTGTGATGACAGAATATCCAGGGCATGCTAGAGCCACAGCGGCTCTCACCAGGCCCAGCAAACACACATCTCCCCACACTGCGCCCTCTGACTGTGCGCCTTCTCCCCACAGGACAGTAAATGTGGGCTGACTCCTCCTCTTCCATCCTCCTCTCCCATCCTCCAGGTGACTCCAGCCATGAGGACCCTCGCCCTCCTCGCTGCCAGTCTCCTGCTGGCCCTGCTGGCCCAGGCTGAGGCTCTCCCAGGAACAGCTGACCAGGTTCATGCTGAGATGCAGGGAATGGGAGATGACCAAGTCGAAGTCGTCTCCTTTCCAGAGGAGGAAAGCAACCGTCTTCAAGATGCAGGTGAGTGAGGTCAACAGCAGAGACCCCAGATTCATGTGGGGGGTTGGGAGATGAGGTCCAGAATTGGGTTTAGATTTCACTGGCAATTTACCTGGATTTTCTCATTGAGAGCTCAATGACTCTGAAATGTTCTTCATGAAGGATTTTCTTCCAAGGCATTCTTGCAAAGATCTCTAGGGTCAACACATGAAGTGACCTGCAAACTAGCTCTGTCGGGATCTACATGTAGCCTTAGACACAGGGAGACTATCTCCTTCTGTCTATGGGGAGGAGCTATAGAAACTGACAATGTGTGTGAGGACACATTCACAGAAGGGTGAGGTAGAGTAGGAGCCAGATCATGTGCGGACACATGAGACGGGTCTCTCCCACTGTGCGTCATTCCCCAGGTAGCATCCCGTGTGTTTCTCCCAGGGACTGTGGCTCTTCATTCTGCTCTCCATAATGCATTGAGCAGGGAAGCCACACACACAGCAGGCAGCTTCTCAGCACGAGCTTTCTGTTAGGGCTGTCCCGGGGCTTGATCCCTCTGCTCTCTCTCTGTCCCCAGGTGCACACCGGAGGTGCTATTGCATCTGCCGTCGTTCATCACGCACTGTACAATTCTGCAGCTACTGGAATCAAATCTAAAGATTCTGTTGCTAAGCATCCAGAATAAAGAAACCCTATCCTATGCTTTGAGGCCTAGAAGAGAATTGCTGCTTTCTCTGACCTATATCTTCCATTTATTTCTTTCTCTTAAATAAATTGCTGTGGACATGCTCTCTGTTGGCTTTTTTTAATTTTCCTATGGAGTTTCATGAGGACTCTGATATGCAACTGCCAGCATCTTAAATGACACTCTTCTACACTAAGTCTTGGTAGCAAATACTACAAGTTTTAAGAATGACCCCAGAATTCAAGAACCAAGGGAGAAATAGACCTAAAGGAAGGCTGTACATCCCTGGAGCCACAGCTCCTTTCTTTGGCTTCTTCCTTCATTTGATGGACTCTCAAAGGCCATTTCGTGACACAGGCAAAACAATCAATGCCCAGGAAAAATTTATGCAATGTAATGTTTTAACATCTTAAAAAATAACCATCTTTTTCCAATGTGGTGATGTGTTGCTGAAAAGAACAAAGACATAGATTTCCCATTTAACCTTCAGTTGTGTCCCCTGCACGGAGACAACTTAAAGTTCCATTAGAAATCTTTTTAGCAAAGACTGTGATGAGTGGGAAAGACAGCAGAGGACCTCACTGAGTTATGTTCATCAGCAATAGCTTCTACTCACATCTTTTAAGGTTGGGGTTTGTACACATAAAGTGGATTTTCAGAGTCACAAAATACAAGTGCACAATTCGTCCATCACACTTTACAGAACACGCCCTCTTTGTTTGGCTTAAGTGATACCAGCTGTAAAATACAGCTTCAGATAACTTCCTGGAAAGAAAAGATCATAATAAAATCTGTGATCCCAGATACCCAGGCTTCACTTAATGCTCGGGATGGTGAGGCTCTCACACTCAGGACGTCAGGCAGCTCAGGGACTGCAGGCAGGAACTGGGGCTCAGGAAAGGACAGCTTCATCTGCCACACCAATCCTCAGAGTCTGGACGGGGTGGGCACAGCCCTGCCTGCTGCCCTGTGGCTGAGGCTGTGCCCACTGACATTAGAGCTCTGAGGGTGGTCACCTTAAGAGAATTTTCCTCTTCTCTCCCATTAGTGCATGCTCACGGGAGCCCCCATCTCTGAAGCACCAGTCCTAATCTTCTAAGGGGTGGAATGTGACTCGCTTTGCCCTCCCCAGGGGCTCCTCACCTTTGGAAACCTGCATGTCTTTCAGATTCCTCTCAGGAGATCACATCACAGCCTGGAAAGGAGCCCAGTATGGGGGGAGGAGCCACATGCTGGCTCTGAATCAGCAACCTCCCACGTGTGGCTCCATAGTACACGGTCAGAAAAAGAACGTCAGGTGACACGCGCCAGCTCTTACTGATCTGACTGCAGGCAGTGTGGCAAGAGGTCACAGAGTGGTGGAGAGCCTACTGGGTTCAGGGAAAGGAAGACTTACTTAGGAGGGATTACTTACCTTTGTAGAGTAGAACACTGCTGTATTAGGCTCTGACACAGCAGTGAGCACAAACACCAACAATAAAGCCAGGACCCCAGCCAGCCAGAACCTTCTTTCCCCGTGTCCCCTCCACTAGACTCTGATGTGTTTTTGTGTTCTCCATGTGCAGCACAGACACAGACCAGCATTTCCACTCTGGGTACAGGATGAAGGTCTCAGAGCAGGATTCAGACTGGGAAACTCAGGCTGCCTGCTCCAGGGTCCTGACATGGTTTTGTGTCCCCCATGGAATGAGCCCTATTCCCAACCTGGGAGCTGGGCTATAACATCGTCCCCCTTCCAGCATCTGCCCTTCACCTAGGTGCATCCAGACCCCTCTCTGGGCTGCTGAGGGGATGTGAAGAG